>CAAKHD010004557.1:11031-28203 GCA_901007705.1 Fistularia tabacaria
TATACTTGTGTCTGTGTGTGTGTGTGTGTGTGTGTGTGTGTGTGTGTGTGTGTGTGTGTGTGTGTGTGTGTGTGTGTGTGTGTGTGTGTGTGTGTTACAGTGGTTTGGAATGGATTAAGGCCACTGAAGAATATATATGCAAGTCAAAGTAGGACTAAGTTTGTTGATAATTGTTGTATATCCACTCCTCTAGACAGCTGAACAATCATCAGGGGGACAGACTCCCTTTCAGAATTAATATTTGTGCATGGAGAAGGTGGTTTGATCAGATACTCACCGCAAACATTAAAGATCAACTAGAAACACATTTTGAGCCTTTAACTTGCAGTCGGGCACATGTCTATTAGATTTTAGATTCTTGTCACAATGATTTTTTTTTTCTGCTTTACCAAAGCAAATCACTGTCCAAACTTTAGTCAACAAATTGCCGTCAGCACAAGCAACCTTGAGTTTTAAAAATCAAAAAAGAATAAAGTTCAGATATTATCAAGCTGCAGCAAGGATGACCCACACTAGATATTTTTTCTGTAAAGATTTAGGAGAAATATGTATTTGATGTGATCCAGTTGAACATTTTGAATAATTGTGACTTTGATTTGACATGTTATACAGCCTTAGTTTAAGCTGCTCTGAGCGATTTGGAGCCAGCTTCAGCAAAATCAAGACATTGAAAGGTTTTAAATCTTTTTTCTTTTTTTTTTTCCGGTTCACATTCTTCATATTATTTTGGCTCCCCTACTATTCATTTTTTCACATTTGTCTTTTTTGGCAATTTGTTTTTGCACTTAAAGAATTCTCTGGAGTTATGAACTTCTTGCAGAAGATCTAACCAAGCAGAAACAAAAAAAAAACTTTGTCCCATCTTTAATTTTAGATATACTTCCTTCTTGTCTGTGAATATGTACGTTGCTACGATGATTCGTAATTCCAGTCATGGGATAGTTCACAGACCCCAGAGTTGAAAGCCTGCCAAATGTCCGTAATGTCTCCCTCGGTATATCTGTCAAGCTTTGATAAATTATAGAAACAACTTAATTAAAATGCTGTGTTTGATCTTGAACAAAGCACAAATCATATTCTCTTCTAGTATAAGATGAAGTCCAGTTGTCATTTCTTTTGTTCATTTTCAAGTTGTGAAATTTTCCCCCAAATCAAATTGAAAATAACTACACACGCCTGGGCTGCATTGCATGTCCGAACCAAATATTGCATGTTTACCTCCGTGCTTCGGCAAACTGGCTGCATTTAACTCAGCCCTAGAAAGAGGTTCTATTTCTTCTGCAGATTAGTCTTGCAAGGGACAGTTTCTTCAAAGAGTGGCACAAAACGAGTGAGGAAATTAAGTGTAAGGATTCTCTTAACAATGGGCCTGCCCACACTGACAGCATGAAATTGTTAGTTCTAAGTGAACAAACGCTATTTGCAATTTACCACCTCAGAGTGCCTTACACAGTAATCTATTTTCATTTCTCTTTGGTAAGCAGATCACAGTATCATTTAATGTGTCATTTGGCTGTCTGAGTTGATCATAGTGACTATTTCTTGTCTTTAAGAAACAGTACCAGCAAAACCCAATGAATAATTTGACATGGATTCACACTGTGGCTGATCTGCTCCTTCACATTATCCAAATTGTGTGAAAATCAGGGAAATATTTTTCTTTTCAGCTGTCCCAGACCTTTAGATGGGACTAAAAGCAGATGTTAGAGTCATGTATTTTATTTTTACATTTTGAACTACTGCTGAATGCCTATTTAGAATACAGTCTGCACTAGTAACACACTTGACTTCAGAGTAATTACCCCGGTTAACTTAAATCAATTACAATTCCAATTCGTTAGCTGTGTATACTTTACCACCAACACACTACTAATTCAAAATGCTCTGCTCAGTGTTAGTGTTGGACTAATGACTAGTCAGTCATCTAAGTGATCTATTAAGATATTTATCAAGAGATGTAGTGATGTCCAATTTCTGACTTTTTGTTAAAGCAGTGGTCTCTGTTCTCTATTTTTCCATGTGCTTCCTTATCGACCTTTGATGACTCTTAACCATCCTGCTCAGGTAAGAGAATTTTTTTCCCTTTTTAAATGAAGTAAATACATAGACTCACATGCACGTAGATATGTGTTAAGTATAGTAAATTCTTGGCTCCTCTTCCTCTGCATGCGTGAGTGTCCTTGTGCAAGACACTGAACACCCAGTTGCCACCTATGGTCTGGTTAGCACCCTCCAAAACAGCTCTACTACCATTGGTGTGTAGGGTGTGTGTTAATGCATGAATGGAGTCCAGTGAAAAGCACTTTGAAATTGCAAGGTGATGAAAGCCCTATACAAGTGGAGACAACATCTTGCTGAATTTGGGTAACAGAGTTAATGGTAAAATGTTGTTGTTGTTTTTTTAAATTCATTAATAGTGTTCATCGATACCTAAAATGTTCCTGTACTTTAAGAGAATTATATAGAGTTTTAGGTAATTTCTTACCTAAAACTTTTCTTTAAAAGTTTGCTTAAGTTGATAGTATATATGTAGCACTTATCTCTATCTTATCTAAGAAGAAGAATCCTAAATTGAACATAGCTTGGAAGTAAACTTTGAAGTGAGATGGTTTTATCTATCTATCGATCTATCGATCTATCGATCTATCTGTGTAACGAGGATGTCAAATTTAGGATTTTAGCATTTCACCTTCTCACACATGATACATTATGCCATCAATTTTACTTCAAACTTGCACAAGTTGTGGCGGTACCAGTGGCATTCAGACATTCGCTTTTCTCCTGCTTTCTGTTATCACTGCATGATTCTACCCATTTCTTCCGATGTTGTCACATTACCTTGATCCAGTGAACCTAATTCTTTCACATTTTGGTTTGCCTCATTGCCTTTTCGTATCTCAAGAGAGATAACCTTCAAGGAGGTTTCGACAGAATGTCAATGAACAGCTCTCTGACCATAAAACAAAATGAATTCCTCAGACATTTTTCATTTTCTTTCACGAGCATTCCGCTTCCCTTATTCAGCACTGATTTGGACACATTAAGATGAAAGAAAAATCATTAGATATTATACTGGCAGAAAACAATTCAATGGAAAAAAGGCCTGTGGAAAGAACTCCCCACTCATTCCCATCTGACACTCAAATATAGACACACACACGCACACATGCGCACTAACACACACATGCACACAAATACACATCCACACACATTCAGTAACATGCGCATGCGAAAGAAAAAGAATTAAAAATAACAAGGTCACCTCAATTCTGCTCCAAACATCTATTGAGCAGTTCAAAATGGGGACAGATCTGTGTTTGTGTCTACGGGTCTGTGTATGTGTTTCTGTGTGTGTGTCTGTGTCTGTGTGTGAGATACAAAGACAGACAGAGGGAAAGAGAGAGAAAGAGACAAGATAACACAAGAATGGCATAGCGTAATTGAGATATCAATCAAGGGGGTTATTTCAGGGGTAATTGCTGAGGTCCTTTGGCTTGTGTTTGTGGATGAGAACGACAGAGACTGATAGAGAGAGAGAGAAGATTGAGTATGAAAAAAAACTGTTGAGTCTGGCATTCATCTTTGTATCCATTGTGTCTATTCCTGTTTTTCTGTGGTTTTCCTGACAATTTGAGGCTGCGACAGTTACCGTTAACAAAATAAATAAATGAGAAAGTAAATTTGCCTCCTGTCAATTGCATTTGAAACCTTAACCTTTTACATGGTACCACTGATTTGTTGCATATTGAGGATACATTTTATCTAAGGGATTTGTTTGTGGAAATAAACTGTCGTTGTTCCTCTCTAAAGCTGGTATAAACAGCCATCTCAAAGACCCACATCAGTCAGGCTCAAATTTTCACTTCTAGATTTGACCTATGACTCTGGCTGATGGTATGATGCCTTGTCTGTGTGTGTGTGTGTCTCCGTACGTGCATGCATACGTGTCTGCGTGTGTTTGTGCATTTCTACCACAGATTGGGTACTTAATTTCCAAATTTAACCCCTCAGTGACATTCATGCAGTACTTAATGTCAATGCATGGGGAATATTTCATTTTATTTAATGCCAGTCATCTCTTATATCCATGCAGATGTGGTTGGAGATCATTTGGAGTGGCACTTTCTTTTGTTTTAAGGGCAATGGGGCTTTCATGAATATTCCATTTCTTCATGAGATTACTTCTTGTAATAACATGGCCATTCTCCCTGTGGACTTTCTGCTACTGTCACATGCTTAAGCACACATATTCACATGCTCTCTCTCTCTCTCTCTCTCTCTCACACACACACACTCTCTCACACACACACACACACACACACACACACACACACACACACACACACACACACACACACACACTCGCATGGCTGCATGTTGTTATACACATTCCAGTCCGGGTAGGTAATTTGTATTTTAGCATAAGAATGCTCACTTTTAATTTGCCATTTTCTGCCCAAGTGCTCTCTTATAATATGCTCTTTGCATGGTTAAGTTGGCAAAGCAGCTTTTAATTTCAGTAATCCTAATAAAATTGATGGCCTGGGGTAAGTTAGGTAAAGTTTTTAGTCTTTGATGAACCATTAAGTCTAATTTTATTTTTACTGATCATTGACTCCACTGCTATTGTGTTAATCCGTAAACTTCCACATGTGTGTAGAATAAGGTCTAGAATTGTAGCAATGATGATCCATTAATGAGTGTTTTTAGATAAACTAAACGTATTGCCAAACTGACACTTAAGCTGCCTTTATGATGCAGCTGGTCGGAATGCAAAACTGTTAAGTGTCCCTTATCAACCCTGTTGGCTTATAAGTTTTGATGTCAAAAAGTGATTTAAGTTGAATAGCATTGTATCTGTAGTATTGTTCTACATTTTGGGCACAACAAGAGATTTTAAAAGCTACCCTACAACTCAACATCTGGATTTGTTCTCATCACTACCATTGTTTGAGTCAATGGACATTTGTAGAATGTCCTTTGACATTATGCAAACCTTTTGATATCGTTAAGATTATGTGTTTATGAAAAGACACAACATTGTGTCTTTTCCATAACCACATCAAAAACAGAAATATCGGAAAAACATGACAGAATTGGGTTGAATGGTTTGCCATTTTCATTTTCCTATGTCTTTCACATAGCAGTTGCACCCACTCCTGGTTTGAAACATACTGATGTGATATTTACAACCACTGTAGAAACTGTACTGTTCACTCACTCACTACCTATGTATGGTAGATCTGCCATAATTAACTTGACTAGCATGTTAAACACCCACTTATAAGCTATCAGCAAACAATTATTCACATTATTCCCCTAATAGAGACCAGGGATAAATGATGGCTCTAGCCAACCATGAAGCAGACATGATGGGGGTATTACATCAGCAGTCGAGGGTGGTGATACAGCAAAATTGGAGAAGGATGTCTGAGCATGTTGTCAACAGGCCTGAGATGTGGAAGACAAATGACCAGAACGTGTTTCTCATCAAGCTGATGTGTGGGTTATTCAAGGAGCTGTGTCTGATATACTAATGTATTATCAAAAGACCAAAGAATGATTAAGTGCTGCTTTTATGTGGCATTAGAGGATTCTTTGAAATTTGTATTGCTGAGGTTTTCATATTGGCTTATGGATCAGTGGGTGATCAATCACTGAATGAATTGATTTGTCACCTTATGCTGACCTAACCATCATTGTTTTCGTCCTTGGGTCAAGGCCTAATGCATGACCCAGTTTACTGTGACTTTTATTTGTGTGTTTTACTATTTCTGAAGTCAACAGAAGAAAGGAACATTTTACTTTTTTCCTGTGGGATTGTGTCTGCCATTTTTGTATGATCAAACCTATGCCTTTTTACTCGTCAATATTTTTTTCTAGTGATATTAATTGCTTGATGTTCATGAATGGTGCAATTTTAAATTTATAAATGTGTCAGGGGGCAGGGAGCTGCGCTACTCCAGCCATCGGTGGCTTCTCCTGCAACATGAAAAACACAGTTGTCTGGTTGTCTGGCTGCTGCTGACGTACAAGCATCAAGACGGATTCACAGGACAGCCACAAAAGAAACATAGGCAAGGGAAAAGAATGAAAGATTACAGATAGTCATTGTTAGAAAGCTCCATTCATACCAGTGCTGTTGCAGAATAATACGTTGTACCCAGCATAGCTGTGCAATGGTACCAGCTCCAAACAGTCTCTCATTACTACCCACACTCTCATTACTACAGAGAAGCCTACACAGTTTGACACACAGCACTGCCAGTGCAAGCACACACATGCCACTCCCACACTCTCCCACATACCTGAGTGTTCCTCTGGTAATCTCAAGTGTCCGTTGCCCACACATGACACATTTCAACATTTGCTCTGATTCAGCTCATGCAGAAAGTTATTTGAAGAAAGAAATAGCTCAGTTGACAGTAATCAAAGCTGTTATACTCATTGGAAATAGGGCAGTGTGATATGGCTGGAAAGAAGTGCAGAATCCTTTAGTATCTATTTTACCTGATGGATGGATGGATGAATAAATGCATATACACATGCATGCGGGCACACACGCACACAGACACCCCCCCCCACACTCACACACAGAAGCAATATTCTTATCTGATGATGATCCAGTTATTTTAAGCTGTCCACACCAAAAATATACAGTTATTTCTCTGTACATGTTTATTTTCTTAGAAAATACACAGAACCAGATTGCAAAAAATATTAAACTAAAACCAACATATACCCCTTGCCCTGGGCAGGTTTTCTTTTGAGTTAGTTTAGTTTGTAAGACAGACACAATTGTAGTTGATGGCAAAGATGATCATGTAACATCCCTAAAGTTTTCTCTCATTAAGCAAATCAATATGTCAAAAGGAATAACAGTCTTTATTCCTGTTTCATATGGGGACTCTGTCATTTATGAATAGGAATCTGTCCATGCATTGACACTGACACAAGACATCCATTTTGTCACAATCCTGTTGAAAATAGGTCATAATATTTACTAAGTTAACGAGTTTCTATTTTTGCATAATTAACATGGAGTTGGTGGGATTTGAGGAGGGAATTGGGTCTCAAAATAATCCTCCATGACTCCAGTGGATCCCAAAGTATCATGAGATTTCTACTATGGACTTGTTGGATCAGTCCGGTGTTTGAATACTCACTTGTAAACTGTCTACAAAGAAAGATTGAATCAAAGAGGAAAACTGGTAGTTTCACATTTTTCAGCTTGTCCATGTTTATGTCATGATGGAACATGTGCATGTCAGTCTTTTTCAGAATTCCTAAAACAGCTCAGAGTAGCAGGTCACTGTGCACTGAGGCCTCTCTGGAGACATTCAACAGAAAAGGCCATGACTTCACTTTGCAGTTACATTGAGCTCAATTTGTTTTTGCTGTTGGTTTTAATTTGTTTGTTTGTTTTTCATAATTAAATGAAGCGTAGGTAGTGTGTGCAGCGGCACATACAATCTCCTTAAATTATATCTGTGTAGCGCTTGACACATGTAGAATTAAGTTAGTGGTTCTCTCTGGGAAATAATGTCAGTTTGAGAGAAAAATAATGTCAGTTCAACAGTCACTCTGGGAGCGTAAAAATCCCATCCAGAAAATACAGCTGTATTTTGTGTCATTTCCTCACATACACACCAACACAAAACACCAGATGTTCTACCAGGTTTCATCAGAAACTGCCACCCAGGAGAGATGAGAGCCACCTGCTGGAGGATCTTCTCTGCTTGTATGGAAGTTCACCGTGACTTTGATAACAGACAGCCCTTCCTCTAGATTGTAACATTAAGCCTTTATAATACTGACCATCGCGACTCAGTGATACGTGTCACGACCTTTTAATCCTCTATTTTACAACCACATATAGAAGTGCCTTAGAAGGCTTCATGACACTCATCTCCTAAGTTTCATGACAAAACAATTCACCTACTAATTTATTTTTTCCGAAGTCAAATTAATACTTCTTAAAGTATTACTGATAATTTATGTCTCCAAAATTTTAACAGATAGGTGAGGGTGTATGACTGTGTGATTTTTCATTGCATACTCTACGATTAGAATGGCAAGGGACAGTCGACAGTTTACTCATGAGGGTCCCCCTTTTGTGTTTAAGTGTTCTCTGTATGTGGACATTGTTCCTCCTGAGCTGTAATGATTTATATACTTAGTTAAAGAAATCAGTAACTTTATCCCACCATTGTGTTTATTGGTAAGAAGGCTGCTATTTCCATATACTTGCAGAGTGTTCATATGTCCTTCAGTACTGCACGAAATGGCTGCAGCCATCCGTAGACCTGTAATGTTTCCTTCGGTGTGTCCATTCAGTGATGACATAAGTCACTTAGAGAGTGAGTGATTGATGTAAGGCAGAGGCAACTACCTTAGCCTCTTATATACTAGACACTTTTTAGTAAATATTGTGACATCCTTTCTCCTGACAAATTTTCATGAACTCCTTGGAGATTGTGAGTAAATGAGCTCTTGACAGAATATGCCTTGTGAATATAAAGACTGCTTTCAGATCCCTCAACTGAGGAAAAGAATGAAACGCAACTACTCCAATCACATGTTAATATTCGCTTCACTCAAAGAAAATAAAATTTGAGATTGTGCCATTTCCTTAGGTTATAATTTTCAGAAATACAAGTGTAATCTTTTAATATAAACAGACCATAATGAATGGATGGAGTACAGAAACGTGGAAGTTAGTGAATGTGTGTACATCGAATATTAATGTTGTAAAGATAAATCACTTTTAATGCATGCAGTATGGATTCTCACTTCTGTTTTTTTGGACTAAGAAAAAGCTACTCCATGAATTAAATTTTAATGTGTGTAAAATTAATATCCTCTGAAGCGATGGAACGAAGAAGGTCTCTGCACTGTGTAATTTTATACATATACTCATAATAAAAGTCCAAGTTTGCAATCCAGTTTAGTGAATCTCACAGCAGCGCCCAACATGCATTCATGTATTATATGCAGATGCACACTCACAGATTTATACACATACATACTCCACTGCACGCATCGTGCTTCACACATTTATACAGCCTAAGGAGTAGAGGGTTATAGTGAGTGTATTTTCAGTTTTCCCATTGGTCCTAGTAACGGAACTGATATAAGCTGTTTCCTATTAGCATTAAATATGCACTAGCCTGAGCCTTTCATGTGGATGCTGAGCTGTGCTTTGTGTAAGAAGTCCTGGGGATATTTTCTCATACTTCAGCCCACCATTTTTTTATCTTCATCTTTTAATTAAGAAGGAGAAGGAGGTCTGCAAGAAGGAGAGCTAATCTTTATTAAATGGAATTTCTGGGCCACTGGGTTGCTTCGGGGCTGGTTATAAAACATCGAAGCAACAAACACTGCAAACCCCAAGCCCCATTATCCATTATTTCTCATCAATTAACCTTGAGAATCCACAGGAAGAGACCACATTGAGGCACAACACGAACAGAGGGGATACACCGCCTCGTAAATGCAGCTACTCACCTGCTTTGCTTCAACCCATTTAATAATGTTGAACTAAGGTCTAATTATTGGATCCTGTAGTTCATCCTGCTGGAAGGCCATCTCCAACTCTCCAACTCAAGTGCCTTTATCAACTCCTGGTCTGGTTCCATTTTTAGGACATGGCAATCAATAATGTTTGAACAAGTGTCAGGGTGCACCTGGAGGTGAGTGGGAGGCTAAGTCCAACTTCTCTGTTAGATCCACCACTCTTTCACATTCCTGTCAGGGTAGACCTTGGCTCCTTTATTTTTGCCGTATCTGTAATTAAAGGCAGCCAAGAGGAACTGAGAGGAGGAATTCAGGATAGGTGTGTATATTTAATCCAAAGATCGGGGTTTCCAAAGGGGGGGTTTCCTAGCCCGAGCAGTGTGTAGTTAGGAAAAAGCCGAAAAGTTCTGTCCAACATGTCCCCAGTTTGTCTTTGTTTTTTGGCCTAAAACCTTTTAATAATTATAATATATATATATATATATAATATATATTAATTAATAATAATTAATAATAATTCTTAGTCATTTATAGTCTCCATACATTCTAACAGACCCCTGAAAAAAAAACTATTTTGTCAATGAGAAAATCATATTGAGTTACATCATGACTGTTTAGCAAATGTCACTCTTCAGTATCCTCAGTCATTAATAAGCCTCCACTTTCTTTCATTAGAAAATTCTGGACAAAGATTATTACCAATTTTAAAAGGGGGAATGCTACCAAGCACACAGTGCCGTTATTATAACCAGTTAGGGATGAATGGACTGTCCTAATTTAGAGTTTTTGTCCAATGTGTTTTTGTATCCTCATTCACCCTTTCACACTCACACATTGGATGTAGATGTTGCCATGCAAGGCGAGAACCAACTAATCAGGACAAATTAGAGGTTCAGTGTTTCACTTTCACAACAGTTTGATACGGTCTCATTAGAGCAGGGCAAAATTCTGGTTGGTTGAAGGTCACTCTTCCCTAGGAATTTGACAATACTACACATTGATTTGAATTACTAAATCAGTTACCAATAATCAACCAATCAATACAGATGTTCCAAAATTATATATTTTCAAGTCTACTTTCATTTTATTGATCATTACAAAAATAGAAATTAATTTAATTGTAAATCATATTTTGGTTAATTATAGTGAGTTGGCAAAGATTTGACTAATTTTATTAAATGGAAATTTATTATTTCGAATTGATTGCAGGATGCTAAAAATAATCAAATCAGAGTTGAGTCATCTTTGAGTCTGCCATCATGATGCACACTTTTGAGAATGCTTTACACTTCTGCCTCCAACCACTCATTACCCTTCAAATCTGGTTTAAAAAAATAAACCCGACAATATACCTAAATACAGCATATTCCCTTTTGACTTCTCCAATTTGTCAGGCTGGCTTCTCCGATCTTTCCATTGTATTCTTTATTGTGTAGAATTTGGGCTTGGGCTGTGAGTTTGTCGCTGCTGTTTTACTTTCCTGTCCCATTTCTTGACGCTCTCTCTGATACTATCGTACAAAGCATGTTATTTTTATATTTAATACCCGATCAGCGAACAGCAGCTGAAAATCTGCTCGTTCATTTGACAGTGACGTGTTCATAGTCAAAATGAATACTAACTTCTGGTACATTCACACCCTTCAGTTTGCCTAAAAGCAATGATTCTTAAATGCTGTAAGTTACATCTCTCCATTCCCAGCATCAGCATTGAAGATGAAAACCGTGTTAGACACGGCTCAGCTCTGTCAGAAATTCTGTCAGTGCTGAAGTCCCTTGCTTTCACTGAATAGATTCTATATAAATTACAGGATTCTGCATTTCAGCCATTGTGTAACTAAAATGATGCGCAATAATTTCAGCCTGCCAGCACATGTTGCAAGCTCACCCTCCTGACATTGCCATGAATCTCAAATTTCTCTTCACCATTGACTTCTTAATGCCAGTATCTCCTGAATGTTACCTCATGCCAGGCCCTTGTCTGTGCAGCCATGCTGGCTACAATTGAACAAGATTTGAGCTTGTCACAGTAATGGGTCTCTCACCCAGCAGAGCCTTCACAGACAATGTATGTGAGAATGTAAGAGTGTGTAGGTGTGCAGTGATGTATGATGACAAAAACCATCCAGTCACGCCTCAAGGGCATGGCTAACTGTGAGAAACTAGCAGCCATGCTATCAGTAATGTGATATTTAATGATTATTTAAATGGCTATTTCAAAACACTTATAAATATACATTGATTACACATCCATATCTTTCGATTTTGTTTTGAAAAAGTGCTTTACTGTGAACTGAAACAACCAGTCATAACATAAATTCGTATTTATGTCTTGATGGATACTTTATGAAATTGCTGTTTTGGAAGAAACAGTTATCCAGTGATTGATTCAATATGAGGATAGTTACTCATATTCATATAAATTGCTGCAGTTACTATAACTATAATTTGTCAGAAAATTGCAAACCACACAACTTTCAGTTTTCCATGAACTTCTTGAGTAATTTCCTGGTAGTTTAATACATCAGTAGTGTTACAGTCCATTAACAGAAAACAAAATGTCAGTCACCCCAGTGTAGACCCAACTAGCATCAGCTCTACGTTCCTCTGGAACCTAAACCACCATACCTTCCAGACTTGAGACTTGACCAATGTACAATCACACTGCAAAATGTACAACACATCATTAAATGCGGTCTACTCTTGGTTATTTAATACACTTCCTTCAACTGCCCTCACTGGGAAAGGCTAGTGGGTATGGATTGTTTGTGGATGCCACTGCCAACATTGTTGAATTTTACAAGCAGTGTCAGCATTTTAAGGTGCATCCTACCACTTTAATCTGTCAAGTCTCCACAGTAGTCATGGTGTCACCCTACACCTTTTGCTTCATTGACAGCGTCAATAACTGTGATATTATTGTGCTCTGCCAAATATTCAGATTATTTTTCCATGGGACTATAGGTTGACTGGATGTGCAGGATAACTGTTGGTGTTTACCCATACTAGTCTGTTGTAATAAATGTAAATAATTTCCATAGTAGTTTGTATGTGCTGTTGTCAAGAAAAGAGAGCGGCTTGGAGAATTTTAGACAAAAGCAAAATTCACTGCCTGGCAAGGGAATTAATCAGAATACCAAATTTGGCACTAGCAGTATGTCAAACACTGTCAATTCCAGCTTGGCAGCCCCAGTGAATAATTAGAAAAGAGAATTTTCCAAAAAATTGTTAAGTATATAGACATCTGCAATTACATTTAGTCACTGTATTTCAAATGAGACCAACATACTCAACAACAATGCAAGAATTCATACCTAAAGGACTTGAATAAAATTTCAGACCACCTCCACCATATAATTTACCTCCCAAGAAGCAACAAAATTGAGATAAGATAAAATAAGACAATCCTTTATTGATTCCCATTGGGGCTATTAGAGTATCGCAGCAGCACAGGACCAGAGGGCAAGAATCAAAAGACATTAAGGGACAGCGATTTGAAATGTAAATAACTTGTAGGAGTCCACAATCTCCACCCCTTCACCCTGGACTGTTATTGGTGCAGGTCTCCTCCGGTTCGTCCTGAAATCCAGCACCACCTCCTTGGTCTTGCTGATATTGAGTTGAAGGTGGTTCTGGTTATTTCGTGCAACAAAACTCTCAGTCAATCCTCTGTACTCCTTCTTGTCATCATAGAAGATATATTCAACTATAGAAAAGTCATCAAAGAACTTTTGGAGATGGCAGGAACTAGAGTTGTAGTGGAAGTCAGAGGTGAGGAGGGTGAAGAAGAATGGAGACAAGGCAGTACCTTGGGGCACTCTTAGTGTTACATGCCACAGCCTCAGATATACAACCATCCAACCAGGCATACTGTGGCCATCCTTTGAAATAGTCCAAAATCTAGGCAGTGATACCAGGGTGAAGTTGCATTACCAGCAGCGTGTCTCTCAGGAGGGTGTGCTTGATGCTGTTGAAGGCACTGGAGAAGTCAAAGAAAACGACTTTCATAGTGCTTCCTGCATCCTCTAGATGGCACAGGGCCATGTGTGTCAGGAATAATAATTGATTGATGATGTGTAAATTCCAACTGTTTTTTGTGTCACCTGCTCATATACTACAGTTTGACATGACAAAAGAATGATGCCTGCCATGATGCACTTCAACTTACCAGTGCTTCCTGCAATTGTGGTCATATTATGTTGTACTTCCCTATTCAACATCACTGAACAGAAAAAACACAGAACAAATATACATATTTAGCTTGCAGTCTCAAACCTATCTTATCTTAATTTCTTAAAGAAAATTGCCACATTTTTTTGTCTTCAGATGATCATGACCCCAGGGTGAATGATTGATGTAAAACAGATTTAATTTAGCCTTTAAAGCAGTGCCTTTCAACTTGTAGATTGAGTCCCAAAAAATGGGTAATGTGCCCATTTTGATTGGGTCCTGCTATTATTTTATTTTGGGGGATAAACAATACACATAGTGGCATGCAGTGCCCCAAAATCATTGTTATAGTTGTTATCAATGCTTTTCTGTTGATTAAATAAAGCTTTTTATATCTATATTTGTGTCATTGTTATGTGTAGTTATTGCTATGTCTTTTTATGTCATTGTGTGTACAGCCCTAATTGTACAAATTATTTATTTTGTCTTTCATGCTTTTCCTTACTTTTTTGGTGAATAAAATTTGAGTCACCTAAGAATAAGATGTTCAGGGACATAAAAAGTCAGAATGCATGTTCTGAGACAATACCAGTTGAGACACTGCTAAAGAAACCTCATTCTCTGGTGTACAACTCTCTCTAAAATGTTTTCACAGTACAGTGCAAAATTACTATTGATTAAGGCTTTTAATTGTAATTCTTCTTAACATCCCTTATTTCAAAAATTACAGTATTGAACATTGCAATAAATGAATTCCCTGCAGCTTGACAGAGCATGACACAGACTGAGTTCAGCCTTGAGGCATTCTTGAATAGAAAGTGCCGCGGAGAGCTTGGTCTGTCTTTGTGGTCTTTTAATTACACATGGCTCGCTGGGCTCCAATCCCCAGTGAGTTGAGGAAAAGCACACATCAGGACAAGCCGCAATTCTGCTGGCAGCTCAGTATCACCCTTCCTAAACACCCTCAAGGGACAGGATGGAGAAAGCTGGAGGTGGTGGGGATCATAGGAACCTCTTGCGCAGAGTACAGGGTTGATTCAAAAGATGCGTTTACAAGAGCCACATGCGGCTGCCCATCATTCTTCTGCAATTCTGCGATTATGACTGACAACAACCATAGAGCCTGGGGCAAGTCACCAGAAAATCCCACCTGTCAGGATGTCATACCAAGTACAATAGAAATAGCATAGCCTAACATATACGTTTATTATATATAATTTAATATATATTATTATATATAATTCAATATATAATATAATATATAATTTTAGTTTAAAGTAAAATCACCTCTTTAATTCTTATTGTATTCAGAGGAGTTCATTCGAGTCATATAGGGGTAATAGAAATGGTGCACAGCTGTTTTGATGATTGACCAGACAGAAATCACCTGTCAGACCACGAGATAAGATTTCTGTTGAATATTCTAGCCACCCAAAGCAGACCTCTCACGCATCACCTACCACCACACAAATCAACACTTTATGGCGCATTGAACAGCCAGAGCCAAGGGGATATAAGCCCATAACACAAAGACAATCTATATTTCAGAAACCCTTAATTCTCATGCCTCTCACTTCCTGGGATCACATTTTATCATTAAAGAATGGTATAACCTCCAGGCAATGTCAAGGTGAAGGAAAAATGTGTCAATACCTCTCATGTGAGCTTTTTGTCGCTCTGACTCCCTCTGGTTAATGACTCAAGTGTGGAGATCCACTACCTCAGCCAGGCTTGGCCAGATGAGCCCAGAGAGGTGGTCAGAGAAATGGAGGATGATACAGGCTATAATCACAGGCAATCATCAGCACCTCAGAGGATTTCTGGCCTATACTGACAGACCCCATTCCTGTGATTTGAGCTAGGAGCCAGAGTGAAACAAAGACTGGTGACCATTTATATGCGAGTAAATACTGTTGTGCTAAAGTGTCCCTGTGATTTAGCGTATCCAGAGAGTATTTTTCAAAGATGAAAAAATGAGGTGAGAAATGCTGACCTTGCATAGATTGAATTTTAGTTGGCTTTTCTATTTTTTAAGAAGTAGTAATTAAATGAGTTTTTGAATGGAGAGAGGCAAACTGCCTGGCTCATGAGACAAGCAGGGTGGAGTTTTTGACTATGACTTAACTCCCAGAACACTGCAAACACTTTGCATGGAGCAGTTTTACAGTCTTACAAATTACTTCATCAAATGTGTTCTCATATGCAGTTCATTTTCCCTATGGGTTATGGCTTGGCTGTACACTACAAAAGTGAGATAGTGTTCAGTCTGTCTAACCAACAGTACTAGCCAGTGTTAACTGAGTAGTTTTTATTTTATTAAAGTCCTTTTCAAGAGAACTAAAAGTGGCAAACATACATACCTGCAAAAATGCAATTATTTATCGTTGCATGAGGCAAAATCTGTGCTTGTGCTAGTAAAATTGAAATTCTTTGGCCGTGACATGTTATCTTTTTGTTTTCTAGAAATATTGTGTTTACAATATATTGTTAGCCTAGATTACACTGCACTATTTATGCTCCATGATACAGACCATATATATTCTCATGGATTAGTCAGAGTTAGTAAAAATATTATGAAGTCTTCTTACCTTTGTGCCCAAAGATAGCGAGCTATCACTGTAACAACACTGGTTTATGCACTTATACAGTACTTCTCTATTGTGCAATCTATAACATGCCATACAGGACACAGAAAACGTGAAATAAATATGGAGAAAAAAAATTAAAGTCAAGTTAAGTAAGTCATAAAATAAATTTCTTTTACTTGCATTAAACCCACAAGTGACATGACACTGTGGCAGAGAGGGGATGCTGCCAGCCTCTGGTTTATACAAGAGAAAAATGTCAATGCAGTTGAATGTGGTTGGCCCAAGCGTCAAACACTCTAGACACCCCCAGGCAAAATCTAATGTAGTTCTGCCTCCTCCAGCTTGCCTGTCTCTCTTTATCAACATGCAACTAGCCCCCACATAGCCTGCAGCCTTTAAATGGTTATGAAATACAGGCTAGTTGCTCATTTCAGCCAAGGTTGCTGGTGCTACTCAGACAGACTCAGAAGACTTCACCACAACCACCAGTTTGATCTACTTGCCTTGATATGTAAAAAATAACCACCCTCTCTGAAGCTATAGGTTGCCTTTGCCTTTTACATTGTGGTGTGTAGTGATACTCTGTTTAAGAGTGCCGTATGTGAGTGTTTGTCTCCCTCAGTCCTACGTGCTCTGTGGTTGAGTCTGGTTGTCTGCTTTCTACTGTGGTCTTTCATCATGTTCACTCCCAATTTTGGCATGCATACCAGAATAGTATTTGTGTGTGTGTGTTTGCATGCGAGTGTGTGTGTGTGTGTGTGTGTGTGTGTGTGTGTGTGTGTGTGTGTGTGTGTGTGTGTGTGCGTGTGTGTGTGCGTGTGTGTGTGTGGCGCGTGGATCTGTAAGGGGGGGGGATCAAATCTTTACCGCTATCTAGTGGCAGCATTTCTCAAATTGGG
>CAAKHD010004557.1:28223-58318 GCA_901007705.1 Fistularia tabacaria
TTCGTGGTGTCTGATAGTTTGTGCTCTCACTTATAAGTAACTCTTACTAATAGAGGTTGTGTGTGTGTGTTTGCAGGCGAGTGTGTGTTTATGTGTGTGTGTGTGTGTGTGTGTGTGTGTGTGTGTGTGTGTGTGCGTGTGTGTGCGTGTGTGTGTGTGTGCGCGTGCATCTGTTAAGGGGTGGGTACGATCAAATCTTTACCGCCATCTAGTGGCAGCATTACTCAAATTGGCAATGTCAAGGGATTTTGTCCTAGTGAGGATATGAAAAATGAATACATCAAAATAGTGGCACTTGTTTTTTGTAATCAGTCTGCATTAAAACTCTGCGCATTTGTGAAAGTAGAGGGTAATGCTCATTAAATTAAGCTTCAATTCTTCTCCAGTCTGTCTCTACAACACTTTTTGCACATTTGCATTTAAATTACCTTATATGTAATGTTGCTGCTTAATTCTTTAACCACTACTTGTTCAACATTCATGATTTTTTTTTTAGCTTAACACAGTTGGATTACCAAAAAGCTGCTGGTGCATTTAAAAACCCCAGCAGGTGTGCATGTGGGTCTACAATGCCATTTGGCTCAAATGTTGTCAAATAACTCCTCTTCTGAAGAACTCTCAACTCCTGTAGAGCCTGCTCTAAGTGTCACTGACTAATTTCTTGATCTTTGATCGCAGACAATGAACTATGTGTTTGAATGAGAATACTTGCATATGTTCATGCAAAACCAGATATGTCCTTCGGGTCAAGAAGTTTGCCCACACCTGATTTATGAAATATCCAGCATCCCCTAGTCGCTATGATTGACATTCTGAAACATTCATTTGTCATTAACCAAGTTCGCAAGAGAAGATGCCGTTGTTTGGCGCTTAAGGGGTTATATGAAGAAATCCCTTTGTCTGCAGTTATATTTCTTTCCAGCTAACCGAAAATGGTTTAGTGAGGACAAGATTTCTGAATCAGAGCATTATATGTCAGTCATCCAGATCATGGTAGATTCTTGTCAAAATCTTATTGTCGTGGCAATTGGACTTGATTTTCTTCAAAATCAAGTCCAGTTGCTACAACACGATTTTGACCAGAGCATGGTATTTTTGAGTGTTTCCACAATATCAATGAATGAGTACAGATTTATAATTTGGGAAAGGGGACAATTTGGGGTATAATATAAACATATACATTTGCCCAGTCCTTGAGTCTAACATTTATTGCAAGTGAATGATTAGACTTTAGACATGTACCCTTGTTCAGTGTTAATTTGTGTCTGCAACTTAATTGTTTTCAGCGAGAGAAAATGATGGTGATTCACACAGAAGTAATTGAATAGCCCATTTACAGGCTGCTAATTGATTGTGAGGGATTTTGGTGTGTGTGTGTGGGCTGGTCCTCATACTGCAAAGTGTCACTACTTCTGAAGTTATATTTAGTACATGTTATGGTTTAGGCAATCTAGAATGAATAATGTTAATGCCTTTTTAAGAATTACAATGCGAATGTGTGTGTATGCCTGAGAGAGAGAGAGAGAGACAGCAGAGGGGAAATACATACAGATAACACAAATTTTTTCAGCATTGGAGATAATTCTTTCTGTGTGGAGTTTGCAGGTTCTTCCTGTCTATGGGTTTCTTCTGGGTTCTCCGTTTTCCTCTCACATTCTAAAAATATGCAGTAGGTTATTTGGAGACCCCAAATTGTTCAGGCGTTCGAATGAGGCAGTGAATACTGCATGTCTCTATATGTGGCTCTGTGATCAATTGCCAACTGGTCCAGGCTGAGCCCCACCTCTCGCCCAATGACAACTGGGATAGACTGCAGATCCCCCGTGACCCTGACAGCATGATCAGCAGTATGATAAGTAGTATAGAAAATGTATCTGCAAAGGTTCTCAGTTAGGTTCCACGGTGGACTCAGTCTCTCTACTTGAAGACATTTCACCTCTCATGAAAGGGGCATCTTCATTTTAGAGCTGAAGGAGCTTGAGTTAATTCAGTATAGATAATGAATACATGATAGGTGGGTTGTGTATCAATCATTTTCCTATCATGGGCAACTAGGATATGGTTGTTTTAAGAAGAGACACAATATAGCATGCGTTTTAAAGTTTGTATTTTCTTTACTCTTTAAATAGGGGACAGTCATGAAGGAAGCAAATTTGAGCAGTAGTCCAGTGCATCGGCCTCCACCCAAGGTAGACAGAATATGGCCTTTTATGTCCTTGTACCTGACAGCAAGCGTGCCCTGGTAAACTGCCTATAATGAACATATTTAATGAGTTTTGTTCTCTCTGTCAGTTTTGGGAGTCAGCACTGGTGTCACTTTGTGACAGCAGGACTAAAAGTATCTGGTTACAAAAAAAAAAGGAAAAGAATGATCCACAGTCCCTCTTTGTGTCATATGTTTACATGAATTTGAGATTTTCAAACATTCCTTAGATGTGAGTATTACTGACTAATTTCACCAGATGGTTTAAGAGAAATCATCTAAACTCTAACTAAACTAAAAAAAAGTATTTGACTTCCACACAGGAAATGTGCTGTTGAACCACTTGGACAAAGAATGTCAACCACATTTTCTCCGTCCCTCATCTGTGTACGCATGTCTATATACTGCCTGTTTATAGCCTCTGACCACAATGTCTTTTTTGGGCCTTTGCTTTACTTTGTGTTTCGATGAAGTCCCTGCTCTATTTTCTTCTCTAAATTTGGCGACATTACATCTAAACAGGATGCAGGTCATCTGTAATATTAGTGTATACATCTGATATACGGGGGTGGGGCTTGTACAAAACTCAGAACAGATTTTCAGCATCCTGCTGCAATGCAAGTGTTCAGTTTTTTACAATAGGGATTTGAACAGGCTGTTAACTTTAAGTAACTGCAGAAAAAATAAATTGCCAGTAGGTTTCCGATGAATTAAATGCTGTGTGTAATTGGTTAGTGTTAGATTCTTCTCAGCATAGATACCTGATGGGCTAAGGTTGTGTTCAGACAGAAATGAGGAGGCAAAAGCTGAAGGGGGATGAGAGAGAGCATCTCTTACTTGTTGGTAAATATAGGTGGCTTCAGTATAAGCAATTGCACTTAAAATGCTATATTGCAAACTACATCTCTGAACAACATTTAGGAAATGCGCAATGTGATAATCTGTCTAAAATGTCAATATGCCCATTATGTTGTGTATTCTTCTAATAACAAAGATAAGTATTACTGTTTCATGAGAAGAGCCTTCAACCAGTATTGGAATAATTGGAAATACAGATATTTCCAATATCCATGGCTTGCTGTTTGATCATGAGAAGAGGTAAATTAAACTTGGTTTCTACATGTGATTCCCAACACTTTTACATGTACTGTATGTTATTTTCCTGTTTTGGTTTTGATCTTTTTACTATTTTCCATTATGCTTAAGTCTGCTCATTTCTTTGCCAAAGCATTGCAACCCTTCTCATTTCAGCAATTACCACAAGCAGTAACCCCATGTCCTGCAGGATAGATTTAGAATTCGGACAAAACAGTGTTTTGTTACCCTCTCTGGCCCATATCTGTCCTCTCTTGCCCCTCTATTCCCCTCATTTGCTTTTTTTCCCTTTTTTTCCATTTCTCCTTTCTTCACTCCCATGACCTCACGGGGTTCTCTTGAGGTTCAGTCTTACAAAATGGGATAATATCCCCCACTTCTTCTTGGGTTCCATACTACTGAATTAACATTGAAGAAAACCCAAACCTCACCGTTGACTGACTCATTCAAATAATTGTTGCCTTTAGCTGTATCAGGTTTCTTATTCTCTGACTCTCCCCCAGTACAGTGTGGTATCTCAGCCACTTGGGAATCGGAGCATTTGAGTAAAAGGGACCAAAAAAAAGTGTGACATCAGAGCAGGAGGGAAAGAAAGAGAACGGTCGTAATTCTGATAGGCCAGTAATTGTCTGCGATGCTTATGTGATCACATGTGTGATCCAGATAGAGAAATTAGTAAATGTTATCCTACTTTCTCCCAGTTTTCCAGATGTTTATTTGCCTGTGTTACATAAATGTTTGCAGTTAATGTGAGGGCCATTTAGCATAATTTGTCAACCTCGGTATATCTGTTGGCATTTACAGGAGGGAAGCTCCAAATAAGTTATTTTTCAAGGCTGAATGAGAGGTGACAAAGAGACACCACATGTTCTGTCAGGGGAACAAGCAAAGGAGAGGAAAGCTGAGACAAGAAAAGCACAGAGCAGTGAGAATGTGCGGCCAGATCTAAATGTTGAAAACCAACAGCAATTGTGAGACGAGCTGTCATATTTTTGGAGAGGAGAGAATGAGTAAAGCCTTGCAGAGTAAAGGATGAGATCCCTCCCACCGCCAAATCCAAAATACTGTAGACTCTCCTCCAGCTAAGCTTCCCTCCTCCCTTCCTCTCCCGTCCCATGTCAGCAGCAGCCCGATGACTGGACCTCTGTGTCCCTGCTCTGCTTACTCTTTGCTGCGCTCCAGCAGACATGCATTGTTCTCCACTATACACTTCTTGTTGCTCCCATTCTCAAAAGGATAGGCTGTGTTAAATCTGCCAAGAACATTCACTGGGAAAGACTTTGGCTTCCTCTTGGTGAGTACTGGTACTTTGTTTAAGAGCTTTTTCAAGAGAGAAGGATTATTTGGTCAATGTGGTCTGTGTCAGATGTGTGTATCAGAATGATACATGCTGATAGTCCTTGCTTTCTTGTTTGATCATAAATTGCAAGGCCTAGAATATGTGAACGGGAATGAAGGTAGGAAACCTGACGTGCTCACATGAAGTCGGCAAGCAAATGCTGCTGTAGTAGTTCTCCCGTTTCTGACTAACGTGTTCCCTTTTTGCTGACTCACTCTAATAACTTCTACATGCTGAGTGGGTGCCTGAGTACATGTGTGAGAGAAAGGTGTACATATGTTTGCCATTCTCTCTAGTGACCTACATATGCAATTCTCTGTAAAACGTTACGTCTTCCATTACAGAAAGTTTACAGATTGAGTCTGTTTGGTCCCATACGTCTTAAAACTTAATAGGAATTGTTGAAAATTTGTGAATAGAGATGAAAGCTAAGAAACTAAGAAAGGTGAAAGAATGATGTTGGCGTTGTACTTCATCACTGTTTATCATCAGTCTCTCAGGTCTACCTTGATTTCTCCTCCCCTGTCTGTTCCCTAAACAAGAACAATAGCTTTAAATCCTAGCCAAGAACTCTAGTATGTAAGCCAGCTAAATATCAACACCAAATCTACTGCAAGATGTTGGTCATTGATTTTCTTAGTTTCCAGATGCACACACACACATATACAATCAAGCATTGTCATCGAGAGAGACTGCATTGTTAGGTTCACATAATTGTTTGTGTGTATGTGTCTAAAAGCTTGTCCAAAGGTCTTGGACAATGGACTCTGTCACTGGGGGATGTGGATTTCTATCTCCCTCATTCTCCCTCTCCTTTCCCGTTCAAGTCTCCCCTTCACATCTGGATCCCCCCACCAGCTGACAAGGAACAAGGGAGCGGATGAAGAGAGGAAGAGGGTGTGTATGGGGGGAAGAGAGTTGCATAGAAATGTGAGTAGAGGGAGTTTGCTCAGGGCTAGATTTCCCCCTACACTTATTTCAACCCGGGAAGAACAATGTCATTGTGAACGCTTGACGTATAAGAGGAAACACAAATATTGAATACACAGAAGGGTAGCAGATAATTCATTCACAAACCAATGTAAGTATATAGCCATTGAAAAACATAGATTGCATACTCTTAGTGTACACTTGATTCACACTACTGAATATGTATAGTGTGATGTCACATCTACTGCATTTGCATAGAATATCAATGTATTGCTTAACAACAACCTCACATTTTCTGGATGGTTTCTTTCATAATGGTTCAACTTTCAGCTGGGACTTATGGTTGTTTCTACCATCCTCTACCTTTTCATGATGTGTACAAGTCGAGCAGTAGGTCATTAGGTCTCCTGAATCTCTTTGAAAATAAAACGATAGCATACAGTTTTAGTTTTACAGAAAACTGCTTGGCCTAATTAGATGTATGTCTCTGTGTATTTTGAGTTTTCTCTGCTTGCTGAACCAATAAGTGCCAGCTGCTGTTGCACAATTGTGCCAAAGCTGGGTGGGCACTCTCATACTGTTTATCCCCAGCAGGGCAAGCCATGGCAACAGGTGTGTGTTGACATTATTGCTAATAGGCAAGTCAGCGTGGCAGCATATGTACTTAAAGGTATGAATATCTGGCGCACATCTGCTAATGCAGTTTTGGAGCCCCACAAATGATGTTCAGTGAGACAGGGGGAGAGTTTTATTATCCTAAAAGTGAGAAGAGTAGTAAAAGAACATTTAATTCCTCCTCAGACTCCCTGGAATTATTTTATTGAGTAGATCTGCCTAATGTGTTTAAGTAATTCAGCTGTCTCGCTCTGCCAGTACAGCTGTCCTGCACTGCTTATACTGCTATTTTTCATTTTATTTATGACTTTGATTTACAACCAGGCACCTTTAGCAATGCCACACGGCTCGAGCGTGAATGATCTTGCTGCTTGACCGATTTACAGTCTTAATAGCCTTTTATTTAGACTTGGCTACAGAAATACTGTGCAAATTTGTTTTAGAAGGTAGTAGCCATAATCTCTCCAAAGAAACAACCAATATTGTAAACAATAGTGACATGATGGAATTGACAGAGAACATACATACTAATACATGCTGTAGTAGTTGTTCTTCTCATCTGACCTCAGCATCTATTATGTTAATTTAGTATGTCACCAAGTAGAACGACAACAAGTCATCATTTATGGGGTCAGTGTTTTGGAAAACAAATAAGACCAAAGAAGAACCAGTTGAGCTTTATCAACAAATGACAAATCTTCTTTTTGTTTCGGTCCAATCTGAAACTGTCACTCATCAGTGATGTCAGCATATCAGCACATGTATCCAACAAAGCAAACTAGATTCTCATAGAGACAGAACAACAGCATTTTTGATTATTGGAAACCAATCCAGAAGGACCAAGTAAATATGTTATAGCCCCTTCAAAACAGAACAATGGAACTACATCATACAATCCAATTCGAAAGCCAGACACCAACGAACATATTTTGTTGAAAATGATTTCTGATGTTCGAAAAACATATTTGATATTAGGAATCCAGACCCAGAGGTTCTAACCCAGACCATTTGTTTCTGACTCTACATGACTAGACAATGTGTTATTGTTCTTGCAATGTGCTGTTTGCTAGCCTGGATCCTGTTACGGGAATATTAGCAACTTTCCTATTTCTTTTGATGTTCATACATCCAAATTCTTAGATTTAAGCCCAATATGAGACAGTTTAGCATTAAATATTTGTTTTGATTTAGATTGAAACCAACCTAATTTTCATTATCATATAGTAATACTAGCGACCAGTCCAGAGTGTACCCAGACTCTCGCCTGATGGCAGCTGGGATAGGCTCTAGCATCCCCCACGACCCTTAGTAGGATAAGTCATGCAAGTCATAAGTCACACCAACACACACACAGACACATATTCGTATATGCTTGGGTCATTTTGTAAAGGCACATCTTTTTGCTGCTCACTGTCAGATATTCTGTCAACTATATTGGCTAAAACTAATGCATACAGTATTCCACATCTCACGATGGATTTTTCTGATCTGCTTATCGTCCAGCTTTTCACATCCCTCCCATTTCTTGTCTTTTATTTCAGGACAAATGACAATTCTGCAGTGGCACACCTTAAGAATATATGCTGCTTGTCTTGAAACACTGAATTGTGCTTTTTGTTGGAGTTCTCTTATCTCATTACTCGCAGCTTCCACACTTTGCAATGGAGATTTGTCAGTCACACACACTGCATGACAGATAGCGGCAGTGGGGAGAAAATGGTCAGTGGCACTAAAATATGCTGGACTGCAGACTAAGAAATATGGGTGGGTACTTCATGTCATTTTTACAGTGAAAAACACCATTTAGAGCTGTTTTATATACATTAAAATTTTATAATTATGCCCAGTGGTCCTATCATGAAGAGTTTTATAAGCCTCTAACCTTATTACTTCATGTTTATCAATTTGTCCGTGAAGATATAGGCCAGAAATGTCATTTTTTTCCTTCACTGTTCTGCATGCAATTAAAGACTGAGAAGGGCAGATTTCCAAATTGGAAGCTGGGTTATGAATACAACTGATTAATAAGCAGCAAAATTATTAGTTAACAAAGATTTGCTCAGATTTTCTGACTGATGTTATCAATTGTATAAAGTGTCATGTATTGACTGGAAGGAATGAGGCATCTAAAACATAACATAACTTGAAATTTTAATTTTACAAACTAATTTACATCAAGGAATTTTCTTACTCAATTATATTCTTCATCAGCATTATTTTCATGTTGCGATGTCTTTTGCTTTGTTAATAGCAGACATGAGCTAAATAAATGTGTACATAAAGGGGCATACAAGACAGGTACACACGTAGACCAATCCCAACACAGCACATACTTTAAGTATGCGTGTGTGCGTGTACATGTATCATCAGAGTCCCTCTCTGCTGTATGTAGTCATTTGCCCAATCAATACTAGCCGTGTCATTCTCTAAAGTTTTGAGTAAACTGCCTTTTAAAGTCCAGTAAGTCTATTTCAAAACAAGGCAGATGATAAATATAAACCTCCTTCAAAATCGGAGTTGTGTACGTGTCACATTGAGAGTAGAGGATTACAGCTAATATGGGGGGGGCAAATATTCTCTGACAGCCCGGTTGTTTGTGCGCATACAAGGAGCCCTGATTACTCCTGGCACTGCTGCTCTACTTCCCAGGATACCAGGCATTGACTGGCACAGCAGGGGAACAGGAAAGCTTTAGGCATACCAACTCACAAACACAACGCAAATGATTATCACTTCAACAGTTAATATCATGTTTTACTGCCATCTCATTTTTTTTATTATTCATTGTTTTGTTTTTTTAAACAGCTGATTGCTTATGACTTGGTTTAAAAACTTAGCTTTGTTGCTCACAGATTACCACAATGCTCACAACAAGCTCACAACTGTTACCCAGTAACATATTTAAAATTTTTGATGACTGTATCTAGAGCTTTCTTTTTCAGCTAACATTGCATATGATAGAGGTTTGGTAAGGCTCAGTAATGATGTCACAAGTGATAATTGACTGCTAGAGTGTGAGGGGATGACCTCATCACAGCTGAAGTCCCAAAACATTCTTATTGTAGCAGACAAACTTTGCTTTCTCACGCTCTATATTTTTAGTAAACTAAATCTGCGTCTTCCAGATGGCATCCAACTTTGGAGATATTTCACTTTTTTTAGTGCAGTTTAAACTACAGCTAATTTTTTGCATTGCCATGCTGTTTTGGAAAGTGTTTGTAAACTGTCATATTTGGAAACGTACATATTTCCCACTTTCAAAGTTGACAGCATAAAGATAGGAGCAAGAATCAGAATTTTAGTGTGTCAAAAAAATGCAGCTTTGTAGATTGTTGTTTTGTTTGACAGAGCATGACTGTAAGGCATGATTCTGTGAATGGCCTGTTATTGGAATTGTGTTTACAGACAGTGATTATGATTTTTCAATGCCTTTTTTTAAGATTGAAAAATCCCCAGGTCGCCTTTTTGGTTAAGGACTCGAATGTTGCTTACTTAAGTATTCCCTTTCAGTAACTTCGGCAGAACATCTGCCTTGATCCTGGTTACATGTGCCCAGTGGCTTTCATTGATGAATAACACAAGCAGCTGCGCTCCTCTCATGGTTTTCCCAGGCATCACATATATTTTTGTTAATATCCAAAGCCATCAATTCTCCTTAGAAAGATGGCCTCTTTCCAGGTTGGCAGGGTGCTGTCTAGCTTTTGCCTATGATTCAAGCAAAATCGGTTACTTCTTCACAGGACAGCTGCACTTCTAGCTATAGGAGGAGAAGGAAAAAAGTATATGCATCAACCACATTCATGGACAAAAAACAAAAACAGTAATACACGGTGTGAGTGCACATGAGAACTTGCAAAAATGTTTGTGCTGATAAAAATACATGGAATACTTTTGGACACTGTAAGGGATAAAGAAACTGGTCATAAATCAGTGGGGGAATTACTTTTCCTTTAGGTATTTCCCCTGCATTAACATCTCACTCGGGAATGGTTGATTTAGTTGCTGTTGTAAAACAAAAGATGAGTCAACACTTAAAGGTGCTGAAGTGACAACAGTGCGTTTTGAGATTTTGGGGAAGAAGGGTGAAGAGGGATGGAGGAAGAGGTTGATGTGCTAGCTTCTGAGATTTTACCAACATGCAAGGGTGCAGTCTTCCTTGATAACAAAAGAAATATTCATATAATGTACCAAAATTCGATTGTTATCAACATCATCAGACCTTTTTTTTGAATGAACTTTAAATGTAGCTTTTCTGGCTTATTTCTATTTGAAGCCATGAACTGTGCTCACAGGGTGGGGTGTTAAGAAACTTACAGGGCGTTGCCTTTTGAGCAAGAATGGATGTTACTTAGATACCTAAGCCTCAAATTGTGAAGTGTGAGCTTTGTGTTATCTCTGCGTTGCCCCAGGTGGAGCTGTTGCTCTTGCTGTAGGCTGACTCCTCTTTAACGACCCAGTTCTGCCCCCTGGACCCAAAAGATATTTCCTCGCAACCTCCCTCCATCATTATCTTACCCCCCTTAAACTTCTCAACTAGATCTCTTTTGTTTATGTTTTCATAGATATAGTTTGGTCAAATAACTTACAGTTGTTATGTTTTTTACTATCTTAACTTCTGCCATTGGCCATACCCTCTGTTATTACACCATTACATCATAGACAAAACCCATGCCAAAGTTGTAAAACTTTTTCCACCACATGCCCTGTCTTCTGATGCCAGTCATTTAAGCATATCAATTGTCTGAATCACAAGGCTGGTTGAAGTTATGTCTGAAATATATCCTGGAACTAAACTCTGTCGAGGCTGGGATGTTCTCTTTCTACAGTGGAACTTAGTTTAAACAGATAATGCCTTGCCTTTGCTGCTCTTTGCAGCGCTTTCCAAGTAGATTGTGTTAAGCTTCAGTTTGGTGGTGAGTAAATCTTCATTTCCAACCCAGGATTTATATTTTTGTAAGGTATACTGCCCCAGTGAAAAATATGACAGGACAACCGCTGTGTTATGTGTGTGAGTATGTGTAGATGTGTGTATGCATGTGACTGTGTGTGGGGTGCGTGTGTGTGTGTGTTTGTATTCCTGCAGGGTGGTTGTGAACATGATTAGAGGTATGGCCGAGCAACTAGGAATTGTCTATGTGCTTAAAGCTTATTTTTGTCTGTCTGTTTATACTAATGAATATGTCTTTTTATTAAGTCTTGAATCTTTAATGAAATAAAAAATCACATCACCTGTGTCATTTAATTATAAATTGCAATTTATTAACATAATAGACGATAATTTGAAAAAAAGACTTGCAAAGTTCGAGTTGTATCATCTTAGCTTAATGTGTGTTATTTTTTTTTTCTTGCATTAAGCCAGTTTGAGGAGTAGCAAATGGCATAGGGCAGATGCACTATATCTATAAATAGACACATGCCATGCCCATGCTGATGTTGGCAGGAGAGTAAAAAAGATGAGGTTATCATCAAAGAAAGGAAAAGTAGAAAAAAAAACTGCTTTGGACCAGGATATAGGCTTGTTATGTGCTGCAGGACATGCAGGCCTTTTTAGCCTGCATGGGGTTAGTACCAGGCCCTGCAGCAAAAAAACAAAACAAAAAAAGAACAGTTTCCATAGAGCACACATATACACATACAGTACACTTACACATAGTTTTTGTTATGTTTTGGGGACCACTATTGTTACAAAGCTCTGAGTTTTAGAATCGGTATTCATCATGACGACATTTCACAGGAAATAATTTGCAAAGGAAATAAAAGTCGACATACTTTATAACCATATTTCAACTTCATACCACCCAGCCATGTCATATATTGCCAATGTGAAAGGTGTCACATTTAGAGTTGCCTCATCATATAGAATAATATATCACACCCTGGCACAGGACCTGTTTCCCAAACTCATTTTCATTCAACTGCCATTTTATCTCAGTGGGCCTATTAACTTTAAAACTGCCTCTTGTCCCACGAAGAGATAATGGCCTCAGAGATGTTCAGCCTGTCCACGAAAGTAAAGGGGCAGAAGTTTTCATTCCATATTTAGTCATTGAATTTCTAAACATATATTAGGATTTTTCTCAGTGCATTTCATGTTGTTGGGTTTCTACTAATTGAAATGCAGTATACAGTAATGTAGTACAATGGAATTTAAAAATGACATGATTGACGTCCATTCATTGTTAGAATGATGCTGATTAGAGTAAGTTTGATTCATCTCACTTGCTTCTAAAATAAAACAAGCCAAACACTGTTGCTTTTTTCGGCTACTGAGAGTTGTTCAGATAAATATGAGAACAAAAATTAGTTGAAATGGGAGGAGAAAGATTTCACGATGGAAATTCAGAATATAATAGGAGTAAAAAGCACATCCAGTACCCTGTATGTTGCCATGTGAACCTGTTTAAGTTATTAGGAAGATATACAAAAGTTTGTTTCGTATAGTGTTTTTGTGGCTCAACACTACCGCTGAGTTCATATTTTGCCAATGTAAGCAGGATCCTTTGGCCTAAAATGGGGGGAAATTCCTGTGAAAGTGGAAGGCTGCAGTGGTTTAGCTGAGCTTGCACTATGTTTGTGTGTTGTGTGGTTGAGTTTCATTTAGAGTCCACACCAGACAGACAGATAGAGACAAACTGAAATGGTATGACCCGGGAATTTGTTTGGAGGAAAGCTAAAAAGACAAATATCCTGCCATCTTGTTAGTTTTCCTACCCCTACAGTCGTATGTACTCTCAACTACTGTGAAACATCAATACTAAAATCAAATATTGAGCTGTCATATACACTGCAGGGGGACTCAAATCTAGTAATTAAACATGTATAAACTACTTTCCCCTCTGCCGGAAAGTACTGATAATAAAGAGAAGAAGTATATTTTTTATTGTATTTGAACAAGAATATGAGATGAGTCAAACATCACGGTTGGACTGGATATATCATGCATAAATGCAAGTACAAACCAGCATTACACTACAGTTTCGTTTGTTCAGCCCTCATTGTGATTCACCAATACGGGACATTTTTACAAGTTGTGAGAACTTGCCTTTCCTGTCAGTGACTGCTTGAGTAATGAGATCAACTCATATATTTTTTTTTTTATGGTGGCCAAGGACACAGCTTAAATTCAATCCAATGCTTGCTCTGTGCAAGATGTCTTTATATTGCTACCCTGTCATTTAGATTTATTGTCTCTGTCTGCAGGTCCATTGGAATGGATTTCAAATATGCGCAGCGGAGGGAGAGATAAAAAAAAATGTCTGCAGCTGATTTCCAATATATTACTAAACATGGCATGTTTACAATGATATAATGAACATGAAATGCAGAATAAGATGTATTTGTTCAGGGTAAAAATGTATTTATGACAATTTGCTCATGGGTAACTTTTGTTACCCCTTGAAAGGTAATGTTTGTAAAAGGAAAAGAAAATTTCCCTTTTTCACTCACCTTTTCAGTTATTAGCATTCAAAGTGAATCAGAGTATTGGGATACAAATACATTTTCAGGGAAAGCCTTCCCCTCAACAATATCTTTAACAGTAGACTGGTGCATTTCCTGACTGTATCGAGCGTTGGGATTAAGTAAGAATATGGTCGTGTTGAAAACCTGTCAGTGTTGAGGTTTTGATGTTCTGTGAGGATTTTGGGGTGTTTAGTTTTTTTTGCATGTCAGCATGTTTTTAAACATGAACATTTAGTTGCCCATAATGTGAAAATGACCAAGTATGTATGACAGATCATGTGTGCGGCTTGCGTGTGAAAAATATGATGGCTGTGTGAATGCTGACAGTAATTCCAGAAGGCTTCACCACAGTGCAGCCTGGGGTTTGCAAACGAAGAAGTTATTATAACATCTCATGTAGCCAAATGTCAGCGATGTCTGTACTCTTCACTGTTAGCAATGAGACGTAAACCTACAGTGAGAGTAAATCTGCAAATCCCATGCTGATACATGGCTCAGAGTTTGTACCAAAATTGAAAATATGGCTTCAAGGTATAGTTAGATTTAATGTACAGTAACAGCACAGAATTAAAGTCACTTATTTGGTGTCAGTGAATGCTTGAGAGAGTCTGTGCTGCATATCCCTCTGTTTATGTACAGAATGACTGCCAAGGATAATGTGGAATTCCAAGGACTGGAATCTTACCATCACACTCACAAGAGACTCTGTCTTTCACCTAGTCTCAGTAGAAAACAACTGTTGTATGTTTGACTTTTAAATGAAGATAAGTAAGATCACTTAAAATATTTTTTAAATTAGTTTAATATAGCTATTAGATTACATCATTGTAATAAATTCACTATTAAGCTGATGGCACATGCAAAGACTTCGACAAGCAATCTGTCAGGAAAGTAGTTTCAAAGTAGAAAATTATGAGAAATATTTACCTTATAAATCACAATATTTTGTAGAACAACTTTTATTTCAAACTGTGGTGAAGGAAGAGGGCAGACATGTACACCCCAGCATTTAGGTGTTCCTAGAATGTGTATTCATGGAGTCAGGAGTTTGACTACCATTACTCAAGGCTATCATTCAATTTACTAAGTTAATTACCTGGGGGCTGGTCTGTTGCTTCCAACAACAACCACAGAGAAGATAAGAGTGTCTTCTTGTTATACTGTAGAGAAAATGGCAAATAGGAGAATATCATATAAAGTGGTAAAACTTACTGTAGATTAGTTGTGCAAGTAACATGTCATATTATAGATTTTAGGACTTTCTAAATAAATAAATAATAATAATGTTGGATTTCACCTGTATTGTAAGAGATAGCAAAGTGACCTGGATGGGAGGACAGTGATATGGAGCACTGGGACTGTACTGGATAAGCTTTAGAATACATTATTACAGAGGACGAGAAATGGCAAATTAGGAATATCTGTTCCAAACACAACCCGATTAACTCTCTCAGAATGCTTTGGTTTACATAACATTTGTACATCAATTTATTTAATCAATTTTACAGACTTTTATTGGATAAATGCAATTGTGTCTGGGCACATGGTTATGGTTGAAACAATGTATTAGTAGAAAAATCTTTTTATTTACTTTTTTATCTCTGTACATATCATAGTGAATGCACTCTTCCTGTCAGAGGCTTAAAAAAAAGTCCAATTCAGAAATAAAATAGTATGAGATGATGTGCCGTATTAGAGAAGCTGAAACAAGAGGGATTTGCTTCATGCAAGGTCTCCCCTATGTCTACACTTGTATGGATTACCTTGCCTTTGTATCTGTTTGCATCCTTTATAACCTGGACCAAATTCCACAAAACTGAGTGTGAGATTAAACTGAAAGGAGATAATTATACCTTGTGTTCACGGCACACATAGTACGTTGAGGCCAGGCTTGCTTTTATTGTATCTGGCTTAGAGGTTAACAAATGGCTGTGCAACTATTTCCACATAACAGGATATGCAAAATGATTTAATAAACAGTCGAGTTTCCTGCAAAACAGCTTTGTGCTCTGTGGCTTGTAAGTACATTTTACAACAGCAGGGTGCACCACTAAGTACCCCTTTACTGCCCACCTCTTAAATGGAGAAACTTGGAGAAAATCATGGAGACAACCGAACATGTTGAAAGCTTCCAGAGAACTGAAAGAAAGATTGAGAAACACAGATCTACTCAAATACACGAGATAAAATAAACGAGAACAAGAGAGTCTATAGCTTTTTTGTCTGTTTCATTGAATTAAATCCAAGTATGTTTGCACTTCATATCCAAATTAGACCCAACTTGTACTTTTTAATTTCCCTTACATACATTAATTAAGTAGTGAATTAATAGAGACTAAAGTAATTCTACCACAGTGTGCTTGACACATCATTGGAAAGTATAACATGGTGGGCATTAGCTGTCTGCCTGGCACTGCCATTCTGACAACAACATACTTGCCAACTGGGTCTCATTACCCACATCTGCAAACATATCTCTACTCCCTGCACCTGCATAGAGAAAATACAAACAAAACACACACTTTATCATCTGTTCTTGTAATTCTAACACACCATTTTAAATAGGATAAGGTCTATTCTTCCTCCATGGTCATTTCCCTCTTGCACAAACATTCCTCCTTGAAAGCTCAGTCATACCAAAGTATTCTCTCTTGAAGGATTTTGGCCTTGCTCTCAGTTGTGCTCATACCTTTGGAAGCTCACTTACATCCAAAACAACATCTGCCCTTGCAGTCGCGCCTGATTAACACACCCAGGAATCTCAGTTCATGCACACCAACACACACAATACTGTAACATAATCACTCACCACATGTCCATGGAGGCATTCACTGCATGGAGAATCTGGGAATCCAGGGCGTAGCAGAAATATGTTTTGCTTTAATATTAGCTGGATTGCTGAATTACGGACATGAAAGGTACCATGCAATGACTGTTCCATTAATGAAAGTATGGATTATGACTTGTAAATACTACTGTGGAATGCTGAGGAAATACAGAGGAAAGCTCAAGTATAGAAAACTGTGTAATATGCAAGCATTTGCAAAAGGGAACCGGTGCAAGAGGGCTCAAGCATGAGACAACCCGCCAACATGCAAAGCTCTTACAATTAAATGTCAAAGTCAGTTGAATAAAACATTAAGAATAATCAAGAGTCCTAGATTTGTTTTAAATGACGATTAGATATGTTTTAGACCGTGATGAGCAGTTCCATGTATTTTTTTCCACACTGCAGCTGCACCATAGCAGATGTTTTTGCTAATATATCAGTGACTATACATTATACACTTTTGACTAGCCTTTAAATACTGTATGTTTAACATGTACATCTATAGCCCTGGCTGAACTCAATTCCCTTGTCTTATTTGTTTGCTTGTTGCTGTACCTAGCACATAGTAATTTGTGTACATCATTCAGTCCATTTCTTTTTCTACCTCTCTAACCCATAAGTGTTGATATTCTGCATTAATATTTCCCTACCTTTCAAAGAACTCCAGTGTTGTCGTAAATAATGCCAGGAAAAGTAATGCTTAGAGCACACAGTCAGTGGCAGGCAATCATGACCACTGGAGAGTATTGTTTTTTGGTGGAAAGACCAGCATGTAGATTTAATTTAATGAGCTGCATAGTTGGGGGAAGGGATTGAGGAAAGGGTGATCTGTTGTCATGCAAATTTGGTTTGTGTGATATCTTTCACATCAGAGTCAGTGGCGTGTGAAACGTGATGGGGTTGGCCTGATCGCAACCTCAATTCTTCACACACACACTTTCTTACACATGTGATAACACACAAACATATTTATGCACTCAATAAATATAAATATTACTGCTCACATCCAGATGAGTTCAAAGAGAATGTCTTGCAGGTTGGCAAGGTTTTGACCCGTTGACTGAGATGATTTAATGGTGTGACAATCTTGCTACCAATTACTTAGTGAGAGAAACTAAGCAGATGACTGTAAGATAAGGGTTCAGGGCATTTTGATCCAATTGAGCTTTTGGTGTTCAACTGTATACGAAAGAATGATGTAAGACATGGAAATGTGTCCTACAAGCTAAAGATGTGGTAGATAAATGAATTGGAGCCAAAAGGAGCTTATTTCTAAGAAAATTAAACCATAGCGTTAACTAGTATTCTCTATAGCTACTACAAAAAAGCGACTTATGAGGTGAACTACAACTTTACAACATATCGGTCAACGCAAAAACAATAGTAAGCAATAATTATATAATTTGTTCCATATAGGCATGAACAGCGTTCCTGCTGTGAGTTGGATGTCTGCTCCTGATGAATGTTCAACTTGCTGTTAATCACTCCCTTCAGTTTGTTTTGTGGCTCCCCCCCAGGGGCTATTTTTAAGGCCTGGGGTCACTGACCTCCAAACGGAGTCACTATCCCTATCAGGGGAGGTCTCCTGCCGCTTAAGCTTTCTCTGCATGCTTTGCCTATTTCTTCCACCACTTTCCCCAGTCTACATGCTATTTTTCCTCTCATTTTCAATAAAAACTATTTTCAAATTATTAGGCCGTGACCTCTTCCAGTTTAAGTACAGTAAATGTAGACTTCAAACTCTTATGAACATCCAAATTTTTCTTTTTATCTTTAACATATTTTAGTTTTCACATGAACTATTACTTCCTATAAATACCATGATTTTGGAATGCATTTTGTAGGTACTCTGTATTTGCATATTTTGAAGTCTAAGAGGGGGACTGAGTCATCTACTGCTTTTTTCCCTTCACAAATTCATGATCCTGCTGCTTCCTTCTCTGCTTATGTCTTCTATCATAACCGAAATATACACACAGAAATATGTATGTTTTCTCAATAGCATTTTTATAAAAGACAGCATATGAGAGTGCATTCTTTTATAAAAATGCTTTATAAAAATTATTTTCTAAAAAATGTGTGATAAATGCCTAAGCACACAAAGGCCAGTCACTGGGCTTCAAAATGTGATGGCACTTGTTTGAATTCAGTATGAAATAAACAAGACAGCTGTGCCAGTCAAAAACTGTACACGTCCTAGATATTCCCTAATCCTGATATGAAATTATCCCTTTTACTTTGGGCCAAAATGAGAAAGAAAAAAAATCCTAGCACTCATTCTCATCTTGCTTTGTTTTTAACAGTGGGAAAGGGGACAATTGGCATTCATTACCAGGTCGAATGACTCTGTAGTCATCACGGGTATTTATCAACTTCAGCTCCAATCAGCCCTGATAGAAACTTGACACATGATTGGACATGCTAATGCTGTGTAATGATGTGTATTTCCTGCACACAAACAATGTAAACACTGTTATCTGCCTGGTTGTTTGCTGTTAAACCAGAAACAACTATCTATGTATCTGTACACAACACAGATTTGCGAACAATGCATTCTAATTTGCTATTAACCACATTGCGGGGCCATATATTTGACAAACACAAGTTTGTTGACCAAAGAATCTAAAAGAGTGGTTTTTAGAGACAGGAGAATCAACCAACCAACCAATTAAGGGATGTTACGGATCCACTCCACCAGTAATGTGAATTTTTTGTCATAGATAAGATGAAAAAAAAATGATGGGGAATTGAAAAACCCAAAAAAGAATTTTTAACAGAGGTTTGCATTTAAGATCTTCAAATCCTTCCAAGTTTGATACAAGCATACAGTGTAAATGTCCTACTATACTGAAGAAAGGTAACTGATGATGAAGAAGATTCAATGACATTACAATGTAGCAACTAACAGAGATGAGCCCAAAATGGGTTTAACAACATAGATTAAACACAGTGAGAGTCAAAGTAGTCTAAGATGGTTTAAAGACAGCATAACTTGGAAAACTATATTCAGACATTTATGAAATACATTTTAAAAGGTATGAAGTAAGTTTTTGTGCTCACATCCTACTTTCAAGGCCAGGTAATAGAAAGGCTGAATCACTTGCGGGGGTATCATCTAAATGTAGTTTCTGACTTGTTGCCTGTGGAATAGTGTTTCAAAAAGAAAACAAAATTGGAAAAAAAAAACAAGCTGCAATGGAATAACATGTTTGTTAGCATATTGTGAGACATTCAGTGAGAGTTTACAGTTTCTACATGTCTGGCAACATGACACCTTGTAGTCAGTAATTAGTGTGAGGGAAGCTGGCAACCACTTGTACACTCACACTCACACACACACACACACACACACACACACACACACACACACACACACACACACACTGCTCATGTTTGACGAGTGTGCCCTGAGTCAACAAGCTTGTCCTTTCCTCATCAACAGTTTGACCTCTCAGTTTAAAGCACTCCAGGTGGGGTCACACTGTCTTGTATTAGGGTAGAGGGGTTAAGGGATGGCTTATAGCAGGAGTATACCCACGGTAGAACCTCCCAAGACACAACATTGCCACCCTTCTTTTGTGACAGAGAAAGAGTAATGGACAGGGTAGTGATGGCATTAGGTCAACACGCATGGAAAACACATAGCACACCAGCATACCTACTACTTTCTGCTGCCTCTATCACACTGTCAAGGATATGAGGTCAGATCCCGGAGCTGTTGAATTGCTAGCCGACAAAGCTGCTGTTTGGATATTCAGGCTGCAGGCAGCTGCCACTCATTTTAGGTCTATAAAGTAATTCTTCCCCCTTACCCACACTTTTTATCCCCACATTAAGTATAAGGAAATGCTGACATGGTTAAAATACTCAAATAGCTCACTGAACTCACATTCAGCTAATTTCATAAGCCTGTTAAAAGGAAATAGAAGTTCCTTATATTGATAATGCTTAAAAACTATAAGTATATTATAAATTAAGAAATAATGATGGCCGTACTTAATGTATGAAACTTTTTAAGAATGGCACAGATACACAACACAACATATATTTGCATTTCATGTGAAAGAGTGTGTTTGGGGAGGCTTTGTTCATGTTTTTTTACATAGTTACAGCAAAGGATTTTTTTTCAATCACATTTTCTGTTACACTCTGTTAAGTTCCTCTCAAATGCAGTCCTTCATTACATGTTAGGTTGCAGACTGATCTGATAAACAGCAGGTAAAGCAGCGTGGGAGCTCAGCAAGGAGGCCCGATTTCAAATGTTCCATTTTACTCTCTGTTCCTCCGGTCCTGGCATCTGTCATAAGACCTGGCAGCAGCTGCAGCCTGCAGAAAATGTGCCTCAGACAACAACAGCGAGAGCCTGAGACAGTCGCCACTTCTTCATTATGCCTAATATCCCGAGTGCAAAGCTTAATATAAGGAAGATCAGAAAGGATAGGTTTGCAATTATATTTATTTACATACTGCGCTTCCTACTTTTATTTAAATTAGGCATACATTACCAAAGTTATTGCTGTTTATTCATTACAATCTGACTTTTGTGCATTACTGGCAAAACTGTAGTATAAATTACTCCTAGTAATTGAGCATTTCATATCCCTGTGTTACAAATTTCTCACAGCCGTAGGAAAGAGTATACGGCACCTTCCGAGTCCTTTTTTCTTTTTGTTTTCTTTTTTTTCAGTTTAGTTGAGTGAAGAATGTGCTTTGTCCTTAATCCCATTGAGGAACGACTTGAGAGAGGAACTGGTGGAAAGATCTGTCAGCAGGAGATAAGTTGTTTTTTTCCCCTGGCCTTTTAAGATATAAATCTAATTATAGTGAAAAACATGCTTTACTTGTTTTGTTTTTTATTGTACATTCTATAAGCAAGCATTTGTTTTGTTTGTGTGAGCGCGCGTGTTGTGATTTTGACTCGGGGCCAGTGTGTGTGTTGGCGTGTGCGCGCGCCTGCGCTGCTTCAGTGTTTGTTGGGAGGAGTGTGAGAGAGGGAGAACCGGCGGGGAGGGGGAGACGCAGTGTTTGAAGGATTTGACCGAGCTCCGGGGTTTTCTCTCTCACTCGAAGTGTCTCATGGATATCGGGACTGCGTGTGCGCGCTGTATTATTTAGTTTGGACGCGTTTCTGTCACCCGTCACGGGATTTCCGTAACTTTCTTGGACCTTTGGGGGCTTTGGGTCGCCCCCCCCCCCCGCCAGCCACCCAAGGTTCATGCATGGAGTTGTTTTCACGACCCGCCACTAATCCTTACGCGATGGACTGTTGAGCCCCAGCAAGGAAGTTTTAAGACGAGTGACTTGTTGTGTTTTCGACACGAATCACTTTGTTGGTTCTTTTTTCGGTTATCAATGCGTCGGATGCTGTTATTGAGTCAACCTGGAGATATTGAAAACATGTCAGGGCTTCAGTTACGGTCTATGTCAGACAGTGCCAGGCAAGGCAGGAGCATTTCACCGGTGCGTCAAGGATAACATATCTTGGAACGGCCTTGGCACCGGGATCTTGTTTACATTTGCCGAAAGTCCCCCGCTCACGGGTTTTGGATTTAAGCTACCACTCCAAGTGTTTCGACTATATACAAACTAGCCCATACTACTATGGAAGGCGAACAGGGGACGGGGGCCCCATCAGAAGAGTGCCAGGCGGACAGCGCTGCAGTACCCGACAGTTTCTCCCAGCTCTGGACGGACTTAATGGGAATGCTGGTAAGTTTTGCTGTGTTGTTGTTTCGGGGGGTGGGGTGAAGGCGACCTTCGGGTGACAAGACTGACTCGCGATTACCTGCGACCCCCCAAAAAAACTTAGCATTCCTTTGACAACTTCGTGGTCGTGTGACGAGGTCGGTGGGCTCAAATCACACATTAAAAAACAACACCTGGGTTTTGCGGCCACGAAGGTCAGATTTCCAGCATCGCAGCGCTTGCCATCCGAGCGGTCGTGGACGGCTGTTGTGACGAGCCACAATGTTGGTGGAACATTAGTGCAAACGGGAGTCCTTTCACAAAACGGTATGTGAGGCGTCGAGAGTTTTAACCCTTTACGCCGTGTGCGTGATCGTGTGCTGCCATGTGGCCTGTTTGCCTTGAGAAATGTCCAGATGGCATTCTATGGTCGGTTTAACTTTAGCAAACCCGTATTTTTTGCCTAGTTAGAAACACCGAGCAACCTGAGATGTGTGTCTGTCTTTATATGTTGAGTTTGCATGATCCAGAGTCAAAAAATTGTCTTACATTGAATATTTAATGGAGTTCTTGACAGCTTACCCAAGTCTATGAGTGAACGTCCATCCTTACAAATGCTGCAGAAATCTAATTTACTTTTAACTCAATTATATCCGAGGGAAATGATTTGCCTTACATTCACATTTGCTTACGAGTGGAACTGAATTATGTTGTATGTCATCACACATTTCTAAGGCTCCAAAGCAGTGCTACCATTACAGGAAATGGTAATCAATTGGTCCACTGAACAAATGTGTAGCAGGCACTTCCACTGTTTGAAGACAGAGGTGTTAATTTGGTTGAGTCTGACACTTCAGATGTGAATGGTTTGTAAATGCAGGTGTGTGTGTGTATGTATGTGTCCACCCCATGTGAGGGGTGGGAGATCAGGCTACCATCCAGACAATTTATCCAAATGTTGGTCTGCAAACGAGCTCAAATACACATGCACATAAACACAACATCAGCAAACCATGTTTTGTTTGTTTTTCAGTTAAGGCGATACAGACAGAATGACAACATTTCTTTTTCAGGGTTTAGCAGGTTCATTATTTAAACATCTATCGAGTCCAAGAGAAATATTCGATCAAGTTATGTGGCTGACAGCAGCGTTGCTGGAGGTCTGACTAACTACCAGTTTTATAACAGGAATTGAGGGATGTCTTGTGCATGGCTAGGTTTCCATTGGAAATTACCAGTCTACAGATTTGATCAGTTTTCTCCATTGGTTTCTTGGCTGAGATTAGGCCTGCATCACATGTGTTCTTAAATGTTGCCAAAACCTCAAAAGAAAAAGCTTGAATAGGTAAGTCGCTTTGTCTTTTGTAGTAAACAACACTTTAAAATGTTTCATGTGTATTATTTTGTCCGATTCACAAGCAAGTGTCAAACAGCAACACTTCTCTCTGATTTTGCCTAGTTTTTCTCTGGATAATTAATACGCAAGACACCCCTTTTAAATTTGGGTTTGTGCCAACCTTATTGACCTAACTTAACTCAGTGCTGCAAATCCCTTTGGTCTTGACTTGCCACATGTGAGGACAGGCCTGCATATTTGTGAAGAAAACCACCATACCGATAACAATCTGGTCAACATGTTTATCACTTACCTTCACAGACTCCAACTGATAGTTTGCTTTTAAGCCCAAGCAACAAAATTAAGAGTAGCACTTAACAGCTAGCAAATTAGCTTACAGGATGAAATAGCATCAATGCCACAGCATAAATTTAACAAACATACCGCAATGCCATAAACCCTTCCCCATATTGAACTGGAAAAACAAGGAAGGTGCAAACTGTTTTTTGGGCAACAGCTCTGGTAAATGCATAAGAAATGTACTTGTTGAAGCGCTACTAAACTACTCATTTAGTAGTACTCGCTACTTATATCCTCCCTTCCTCTTTCGTTTTTGCTAGAAAGTCACAGTATAGATTTGCAGAATAGTTCAACATCATAAGAACGTCTTTCTGTGCTGCTTCCCATCCTATGTTTTGATCCTAACCCGGGAACTGCGAATGTCACCCCTTCTTTCGATCATGAAACAAGTCTTTCTCGCAGTGTTTACTTAAAAAAGTCAGCTTGAGGCAAGGCCCTTTAGATGTCTTATTCCTGCTTCTATGGATCTTTTCTTGAAGAGCTTTTTTTATTACATACAATATGGATGACCATTTTCCCAGCTGGAGAACACGGATTATTCAGTAGGCCCTGATTTTTCCAGAGAAATATATTGTTTAATGATGCTTCCTTCCACGAAACACCTCATACAGAGAAGCAACGTATGATTCAGTCATTCTTTCGCCGAGATCACACACAGAGCTGACGTACTTCCTCTGCTGGGATGGCAAAGTACTGTTCTACTCATGACACGGATATCCTCAGGAAGCCCTCCAAAAGGAGTGGGCTTTAGCTCCTGGCCTCACCTTCCTCAACTTTCTTCCTTCTTTTGGTCCCTAGATAAACACTAATTCAATCAAATGTCAGCTGGCTTTTTTTTGTAAATCTTCTCAACCACGACCATTTCATAGACATTAGATAATGGTACTCGACATGTGGGTCAGCCCACATCATTTTTTTGTCTTTCCTTTTTTTGCAAAAGCCTCGATATATCATTTCCGTTTTCTCATATCTTCCTCTTTTACCTTTCACTTTCAGGTCTTATTTATGATTTCTTGTCAGCCTAGCTGAACAGAAATATTTTTCAGTTTAATGACCTTAAAGAATCTGTCTTATAAAGAAAGAGCTAGTTTAAAATAATGCTCTACTTTAAGTATACAATTGATTTTCGATAGTATTTTGTGGGGACTGATTAGTTAGCTTTTGAAAAAAGCATCAGCAAAATGCAACATTAAACAAGCCAGCTGATAGCATTTAAACCAGCCCATTCTGTCTTACAGTTAGCAAGTGAAATGATCATGCTGCTGATGGGCTAACATTTCGTCAGATACCTGGGTCTATTGTAAACTTTTCTCATTGTTCTCTTCCCATAGGACACAGTCAAAAGGGCAGTCACGTAACAATGGCTTGTGCTATGTACACTGCCATTCAACGCAGCAGCTTCAGTATAATAAATGGTACTGTCAGGAATGTGAGTCCAAACGATGGACCAGAGCAAACATGTTCGGCCCAGGACTAGTGGCTAATAACGTATGGGGATGTCATTCTTTTTGCCTGTGATAAACCCGCTTTGTCTTTTTTAGAAAAAAATACCCCTAATGTGAAAAACAAAAATTTAGTGCAACTTGACTGAGATACAGGTTCTGCTCTTTGATTATTTACGTCTAAGGGCCAAGGTCTAAGGTATCTAATGATACAGAATTTTAAGACTTTGAATGTAAGCTAAATATTTTTAAACAAGTTAAAAGGCATTCGTGTGGAAAGTCAGAGGCTTTATGTTTTTGTTCTGGTGAAGTTCTTATGTAGGCAAAGTTGAGATGTATTTTTTGTAAAGACAAATTAAAGCATTGCAGAAAAACATGTTTCATCTATGTTCATAGATATGTGTAAATGGCTTGTGGTTTTCCTCAGCTCTTCTTTTTTTATTCCACATTTGCATGTCGACCAAGCTCAAAAGTCATCCAAACTCTATTCATTTATTTATTGACATTCATCACATACTTTGTTGCTGATTAAACAGTACATATGATGTACCAGAAATATGAATTTGTATCCAAATTTAGTGTCTTACAGTGTCTTACAGCAAACTAAAGATAGGATATATGACCAATCCAAACCACACTGCACACGGTAATTAAATAAGTAAGCAATACCAGAGTCAGTAAGTCAGTTTATGAGATCTACCATAATTCAGTCCTTGATTCAAATACTTAGAGAAGAGGTGATTCCTAAAGGCCTCGACATGCTCCATGAGAAGTGAGAGCTGTTGTTGCTCACTGGACCACAAGAACAAAATGACGTTATTGTGTTCTCGCAGCACTGGGTTGGCAGTTCTCGCAGCTTGTTCTTGACACATCATCTGGGCAGAACTTTACTTGTGTGCTGCCCTTGAACTATTGTGATGGGTCATAAATTAGAAGTTGCCGTTGGTGAAGCAGAAAAGCAGAAGCCTTTCTATTCCCGCTTTTACGCTGGTGCAGAAGGTTACACATTGCTTGATGGTTTTGAGTATGAAAGGATGAAGTTGGGAAATGTAACACATCTAGTTTGGTATATAAAGACATGTAAATGGCTAGTAATTCTTGGAAAGAGGCAGCCCAAATGTGACAGAAGCTTTGTCTGTCACAAAGATGGTGATACCTTTGCACAGAGACCAAATGGCATGCATAGATAAAGAATAGCGGCGATAGGAAATCCGTCCCAGCACAGTGCACCTCATTGCAGCAACTCAATGCTCACATTTACATTCAGCTTAAACAACCCACAGCATGACTGTTTAACTCTCTGACAGTGTCACCGTGCTGTTGCTGCTTTGTTGCTGTTTCTGTCAGATTCCTCTAATGATTATCGCATGTGATGTGTGGCCAGGGCCATGAAGACTTCCCCAGAGTTCTGCAGCAGAGTTTCTCGCAAAGTCTGAAATGTCAGGGACAGAAAAAACATTGGTCCTGTTCTTGAGCCCTTGGTAGTGAGAGCAAATTTCTTTCCTGGCTTTCTTCAAGAGTGTAGAAGCAGTCAATGTATTCTTTCTAGCCCTAATGGCTTACAACCTCCTTCATGCCTGAGACTAGGTTTTTACGCTTCCTGCTTTTACTCATCACCTTGAATGATGAGCCCAACAACTGCTGTGACTGTAACAAAGTGGGACTTATTACACATTCCTTGAGAGGAGATGATGTAAAAAGATGATGGCAGGGGGCAGGGGTGGGCCGTTGCAACATACCAATACCTGTCAGGTAAACAAGCCTGAACCAAGCTGCATAGGTTTAACCCTAAAAAAAGGTTTTGCAGCCTTTTGCTCTGGTGAGAGTTAAAGTGGAACTCAATTACGGCAGAGCAGCCATTTCTTCAGTGTGTGAGAACTCTCTGTACCAAAGATGAAGCCTGAGAGTCTGAGATGGATCAATTTTGTCTGTATACATATCTGTATCACATCCCACGCAGTAGTTTGAAGGCTCCCCTGTTTTCAATTGCAAGTAATTGGATATGCCTCTTTGTCATTAGATAATATGCAGTGGGTTTTATGACATTTTCACTGAAAACAGCAACTTTCTTCAGCCAAAGAGCGAAGACAGCTCACCAATGCAGCAAACTTGCAGTTTGGACAGCTTAACAATGAACTAAAACTTACATGGAATTTGTCCGGCGTTAGAGAGTGGCAATGCCGATACTGTTTAATGACTAAGTCGTCTATGTTTGTCGAGTGACAGGCAACAATCGATAAAAGCAAGATTGCTAATAAGTTTGATGTAAAAGTTAGCAAGAACTATAAACCCCTTCTTTCTCAAAAGTGCTCTTGTATTTCCCTTTGAGGGTCTGCAGTTATCACAATTACTTAATGTTCCAACACTAATCATTAGATGGAGGAAGTTAAATTTTTGGAAAGCGAGTTGGAACAGGCTTTAAAGGTTTGGCTCTTTTGAATTATCAAACCCAGGAATAATAGCACATTGATCATGTGGTGTTTTGGTCAACCATTTAAATGTCAGATCTCCCCTTGTCATCACTCATCTGAAACCATCCTGAATAGATATTGTGTGAATTGTAATTCTGCAATGGTTCCCGAGCAATTCTATCACGTTTTGCGAAATATGGTGCTCCAGTATAAGTAAATAGTGTTTTATTGGTGAAGCAACTTGATGGACAATCACTTATGTAGTGATTATAGTTTCAACCTTAAAATCCTTGTTAATGTGACTTCCAACAGTATCCCAAAGCATTGTATCTCAGTTCTCTGTTTTGATTTAGCAGGAATAGATGTGAAATTCAGGTCAGTTATTTTTGCAGATCAATTTTGACTTTTAAAAAACACATCAGGAATAGGGATTTCAAGACTGCACAGTTAACAAATTTGGTGGTTTGGAAAAGAAAAGCATAGCAGTATATGATAATATACTTCAGCAGTCACTACGATATCAATAACTCCATTAAACATCCCAAGATGGTTGCAATGCATACATTAGTTATAAAAATGATGGCACAAAGCAGAGAATCAGGAAAGTGCACTTGTGAACCGTCCTAAAGCTACAACTGGAGCTTTGGCTTTTGCTACTTCGTTTTTTCAAAGATGTTGTTGTTTTTTAAGGTTAAATTTGTAGCCAAGAGATCAAATTCAATCCTGTCTTTTGAAAATAGAAATCGATCATGTAATATTAACGAGGTATGTTTTTAAATAGCCATCAGATTAAATTAAATGTTTTTCAGTCATGTCCAGTTACAAGAGCAAATCACACGAATTTACTGTTTAACTTTTCACAAACCGTTCACAAACCGTTCACATTACACATTACATAATCTAAAACAATACTGGTCATCCTTTCCAACACACCACCAAGTAACTGTTTAGAATTCTGATCGGCACTTAAGTCATTTCAAAGTATACTTTTTGATTTTTATTCAACTTTACATACATACATGCACAGATCCATATGCTTTTGGCCAAATACATCAGTGTTGGAGATAGTTAAAAGATGGTGGGCTAGTTTTCTCTTTCCAAACTCCAGATGTTCTATCCTCCTCCCATCCCACAGCTGCCAGAGTCAGTTGCCTACAAATCATCCCTTGTCCAGATACCAGCCCAACCCTGACCATTTCTAAGTCGAATGTGGGGTGCAATGTCAGACCACCTCATACAATTCCAGCCTTACTCCCACACGTCTTTGTCTTCTTTTCCTTTCGGCATATCCCTTCAGGGGTCGCAACAGCGAATGTACCTTCTCCTTCTAACCCTATTCTCTGTATCCTCTTCTCTCACACCAACTTACTTCATGTCACCACGTCCATAAATGTTCTCTTTGATCTTCCTCTAGACCTTCTGCCTTGCAGCTCCAATCCGGTCATCCTTCTACCAATATGTCACTATCTCTCCTCTGTACATGACCAAACAATCTCAGTCTGGCTTCTCTCCAAAACATCTAACATGTGCTGTCCCCCTGATGGACTTATTCCTGATCCTATCCATCCTCGTCGCTCCCAAGGAGAACCTCAACATCTTCATCTCTGCTATCTCCAGCTCTGCCTCCTGTCTTTTGTTCAGTGCCACTGTCTCCAAACCATACAGCATCGCTGGTCTCACCACTGTTTTGTACAGCTTTCCTTTCATTCTAGCTGATATTCTTCAATCACATAGAACCCCTGAAACTTTTCTCCACCGATGCCAACCTGCTTGAAACTGTTTCTTGACCTCTTTTCCACACTCTCCGTTACTCTGGACTGTTGACCCTAAGTGCCTGAAATCCTCCAACTTCTTGATCTCCACTCCCTGCAGCCTCACCATTTCTACCGGGTTCCTCTCATTCACACACATATATTCTGTCTTGCTGCGACTAACCTTGATTCCGCTCCTTTCTAGAGCATACCTCCACCTCTCAAGATTTTCCTCAACCTGTTCCCTGCTCTCACTACAGATCACAATGTCATCTGCAAACATCATGGTCCATGGAGATTCCTGTCTAACCTCATCTGTCAGCCTGTTCATCACCACTGCAAACAGGAAGGGGCTCAGAGCTGATACCTGATGAAGTCCCACCCCTACCTTGAACTACTCTGTTTCACCTACAGGACACTTCACCACTGTCTCACAACCAGCATACATGTCCTGGACCAGTCTAACATACTTCTCTGTTACTCCAGACTACCATTCAATTTCTAGTTTCAGGCTCATAAGTCTCTCTGACATTCTTTTCACCTCCAGAACATTCCTAACAAACTCCTCATTCAAGATAACTCCTATTCCATTTCTCTTCCTGTCAGTACCATGATAGTCCAACTTAAAACCTGCTCC
>CAAKHD010004558.1:0-64309 GCA_901007705.1 Fistularia tabacaria
CCCTTTGTCCTCTGCTCTGCCTTTGTCCTCTTCATCTTCCTTGTCACCAGAGTCATCCTACAAACCACCATTCTATGCTATCTGGCCTTCACTCTCACCTACCACTACTTTGCAGTCACTGATCTCTTTCAGATTACCTCGTCTGTAAAAGTCTACCTGCATGGTCCTACCTACGCTCTTATAAGTTCCCCTATGTTCCTGTCTTTTCTGGAAAAAATATTCACTACAGCCATTTCCATCCTTTTTGCAAAGTCTACCACCATATGTCCCTCTACGTTCCTCTCCTGGATACCAAACCTACCCATCACTTCTTCATCACCTCTATCACCTGCACCAACATGTCCATTGAAGTCTGTCCCAATGACCACTCTCTCATCTCTGGGGATATTCTGCATCACTTCATCAAATTTATTCCAGAACTTCTCTTTCTCCCCTAACTCACATCCTACCTGTGGGGCATAGCCACTAACATTGAGCATTACACCTTCAATTTCTAGTTTCAGATTCGTAAGTCTATCTGACATTCTTTTCACCTCTAGAACATTCCTAACAAACTCCTCCTCCAGTACCATGATAGTACAACTTAAAACCTGCTCCTAAGCTTCTTGCCTTACTACCTTTCCACCTGCTCTCCTGGATACACAGTATATTCACCTTCCTTCTCTGCATCATGTCAACCAACTTTCTCGCTTTTCCTGTCATCATCCCAATATTCAAAGTCCCTACTCTCAGTCCCAGACTCTTGCCGTTCCTCTTCTCTCTCTGTTTCCAAACACACCTTTCTCCTCTCCTTCTTCGACCCACAGTAGCTCAGTTATGTGATTTGTTCTTATTGAATGTGTCAATTTGTTTGCTGGGACCTAAATTATCTTACCTTGTAACGTCTTCTTCCTCTATTTGCTTTTTGCAAATTCATTTGGCTTCCATAAAAAACAAGAATTGCAATGTACATTTTATGTCTATCAGCCATAACGTTATGACCACTCTGCTTTGTGGTCCTGTTCTGATATTCACATGAATATTTTGCATAAGAACTGGCATTATTATTTTCAGTGATTTTGAGCCACAGTTGCTCATCTGTTTGGTCAGACCACAAGGGCCAGCCTTTTATTCCCCACACAACACTCTTTGTCTTGGCAGCAAGATTCTTGGTAGTTACTAACCACGGCAGATGGAGAGCTCCACTCTGGAGCCATCTGGAGCCAAAAAACACATTTTTTGAAAATGCTCCGATCCAGTCGTCTAGCCATCACAACACTTTACACTTACTTACTTTAAGCATGTATCTGCTTCAGACACATACACCTGGATAACACAATGTTCACTCAGTGTCTAACATATTCCATAGCACTATGGTAACCAGATGATCAATTCACTGCTTATTAGATATAATGTTATGGGTGATAGGTGGATAGTCCTGCCTTTAACAAGTACCACTGTAACAAAATTTCACCTGCCTCAGAGACGAATTTTAATTTCCACATAGAGATAACTAGAGTGAATTTAATTGAATTGACATGCATCTGGGAAGTAGGGATAAATTGCTATACTGCTGTGGTGGAATCGTGGACATTACCTACAACAGCCATGATTGGATTTCACGTTGAAGAGGGAATTTGATGGATCTATCTAAATACTGTACAATCTTTAAAGACTGTTTGTGTTATACAGTGGTATTCAGTGGTCCAGTTTCAATTATCACATGAAATTTTAAATATCTTTTCATGCAATGTTTAATTTTTTCCTTGGACCTGTACAATTATGTCACTTTGAAAACCTTTAAAACTCATTCATTTTCCCTTTTGTCAATCCCAATCTGAAAACACAGGTTCTGTAGTTTCAGATTTTGTCACAGAGGTTTCCCCACCACCCAGTGCCTTTAAGAGACAAGTAGCAGATCTTTAGCAGTTTCCCTTAGAAGTGAATTTGAGAACAGATTATCAAAACCTATTTTGCCTCATAGTGACCAATGTAAATATTGGCCCCAATTTCAAAAATCCATTCAATTTTAGACAGTGAAAACTAATGTTGATATCATCATCAGATAAGGCATTTCTTATCTCAAAGTGTGAGTTTTATTGCAATAGTTCTGACTCCACAAATCAATTAGATAATCAGTAATTTAAGCATGTGTGCCTTTAACTATTCATTAAATTGTGTGGTTGAACTTCCTTTAATTGATCCACTCAAGATTTGCAGCACTTCAACTTTGAAACTGGGCAATGGATGAGGGCTGTCATTTCATCTGAGGAGACGGAGTGCATGCTATTTCACACAGTTGGCAGTTTCAATGCGTAATTTTCTGTTATTGAGGGTCTTTGTTATCATCACATTAAATTAATTTCAAAAATGATTACATCAAGTGCCCTAGTAAAGTTGCATAACAGGTCAGTATCCTTGAGTCTCAATTATTCTTAGGTCTGTTTCACTGTAAGTCTATTATTTCTCCCAGTAATCTTTTGGAAGTCAGTCACTCTGAACAAGAACTATTCTGTCTGCCGATTTACTATGATTGTTTTTCCTTATGTTGAGCCTTGGTTCAAGTCCTGGCAATCCGTCTTGGAATTCAGTCCCAATGGATCGGAGGATGACATGATATTTAAAACAGAACAGCTGCAGCCTTCACAAGGAGAACACCACTTTAGTTGCAGAAACCACATGTAACTTTTAAAAACAGTTTTGAGACCTTATGGAACGAAGCAGAATTCATTTTTGTCTTCATATTTGACTGTCCAATTCCACATGGTATGTTTTAATATAATGGGGTACACAGACAGCGTATTAGCTTCATGTACGTTATATCACTTAGGCTGTAGTGAATGCAATTGTAGAGCTGCAGGATACCCTCTCTATGTGTTTCTTGTTTTTCTGAGCCAGATGCAAAACAGATGTCATTTATTCATAGGGGTGAAGGCCAGAATTTAAAGTTTGCTGTTAGACATGCAGTTCTCTCATGCTACTCAAGTTGTTCTCTGGATGGCAACTGATAAATTGCTTATGAGGGAGCTTGTGTCAGTGCTTGAACTTATGTCAGGCCTGGATTAGAACATGCTTTCTCTTACTACCCATTGATAAGGCAGAGATCCTTTGCCAGGCTATGACCTTGTTTAAATTTCAAGTAAGTCCTCATGCTGAATTGAATTTGTATTATTTACAGTTGTTTGTATTACTTGCTTTGTCCAAGTTCCATTTTTGCCTTCTTTTCAATGAGTCCTGGCCAGATAGAGGGAGTTTATTTGCCTCAGACTTCATCAGAAACCCTTGTATTCAGCTTTGGTAAATTATACACAATCATTGGTTCGTGTCATATTACGGATATCACAGGAACTGTTGTCCGTCTGTACCTGCTGTTTAATGTAAAGAACCTTGATGGTTCTGTAGGTCTGGAAGCACTTATCCCTCCATGGGGTTTACAATCAGATCTCTCAAACAAAACCCACCAGCATTGATTTTAAGAGCAGGTTACAGTAGATTCAACTGGAAGGAGGATTAGTATGTTATCTTTATTATTGATAATGAGGATGAAAATATATTTGTCAGGATAACCTAATAGGGATTGCAACCACAATTTAATATTAGCCCAAATTTATAGGTAAATCAGTCATCTAGCTGAAACATGAATATGAAACTATATCCCCCAACATTTTGCCAAGGCTGCCAAATGCATTTGAAGTCGGAACAAGCTCTCAACAGAGATGGGCATTTTCACATGCAAACAAAAAAATTGTTTGCCCTCAGTTTATTCAACAGCAGGATAATAAAGAAGAACAAAACGTACAAGGTGATAGAACATCAATGTCTGTGTAACGGGAGGTATCAAAGGAGGGTGCAGAACAATGTCTCTGTGTTCGAGAAATACAGTGGTCCCTCGTTAATCGTGGGAGTTACGTTCTAAAAATAACCCCCAATAGGTGAAATCCGCGAAGTAGTCAGCTTTATTTTTTACAATGATTATAAATGTTTTAAGGTTGTAAAACCCCTCACTACAGACTTTATACACTGTATGGATTACTTTTATTCCTTAATGGTACCCAGCAGCCATGTAAATTCTATCTTCCTTCAGCATGTCCAGAAGTCCAACTTTTTGTGCGATGGTCAGCATCTTTTTCTGTCTTCTGGGTGCGACAGCAGGTGCCTCTGTCGGTGCAGAAGGTTTCGTCGATATTGTGGGTTTTGTCGGGGAGAAAACTTGCAAACATACAGCACTTCAGTCACACTGCCAGCAATCACAAATATATGTAAATTTGGCAAGCTGAACGCATTCTGTACTGTACAAGAGACACGGTACGGAGGAGATTGATTGCCAATGGTCTACAGTTCCTTAGCCAATCAGGATGCAGAAAACAATGCGCTGTGAAAAAAAGCATGCAAAATTGCACAAAAAAAATCAGTGAAACTGCGAGGCTGCGAAAGATGAAGTGCTTTATAGCAAGGGACAACTGTAGTCAACAGATATCTAGGTTAACTTAATAGATAGCCTTGAAAGTAATGCAGATTCCCTGAAGAGCCAGCGACAAAACCATATTAGGAAGCAGACTCTTGCATGATGGTTATTATTTGTGAGGTTTGCAAAATCTTTTATGTTGATGTTGGCAAAGAGCTGTTGTACCCATGACCCCTATTTGTGTTTCAGAGATAAGTTTTCATCAAATAATTAAGAGGCACTTTAACCAAATATCATACATTGAGCTGTATCCAAAAAACAAACAAACAAACAAACAAATAAAAAAAGTTCTTCATTGTATGTCTGGAACAATATTCAACACAATGACTTGGGTGATAAAACATACTTGGCACTTATTGGCAGTGCCACTGTATGTCCTGAGCCCTTCCATGAACAATGTCTAAACCTGACCATTTTATTCATATACACAACAGGAAAAACAAATGTGAAAAATACTAGCAATGTAAACAGCAAGAGAATGCTGCGTTGTCCTCATAAATATTGCTTGAGGGAAGCCTCTCAAAACGCATGACTAGACTGCATCTACTTGCTGCACAGGCCCAGTAAGTGTAGTACGAAAAAGCTCGGAGATTTGTATTCTTTTTGGAAATTGTTTTATTGCCAGGCAAGATGGAAATCAGACCTCATTTAACTTCAAGTTTGTTTGAATACCCTGGATAATTAAAGAGCTGACAACACTGACGCAAATGGGCGATAGACGGAATATACTTCTTATTCTTTGTCTTTATCTTCGGGGATAAATAGACCGTTCTGTGACCATTCAAATTTCTTAGGCTAACCAAAACTTGCAGCAGTGTTCCATTTCTCCCTCACTGCTATCACTCTCTCCATCTTTATGAAGGAGACATCTCTACAATGATTTATGTAACTTTTGGTCACCTAGAGTTAAAATTGTCCCTTTGATTTCACTATTTGTTCATTCAAAATGAGTTTGACAATAACCGTCACTTAATGCTGAACTTTGACCATGATTTTGAAAGTTCTCATGTCAGTTAGTTATGACTTAGTTGAAATTCAAATGCTGTATGTTGCCAGCCCTTTATAAAGTAAAATTCAACCAGTAAATGTCTGTCCACTGAGCCAGAAAGTGGTAGTGCGGGGAAGTGAGATATGTGAGAAATCCACAAAGAAACTCTTCTGAGCGCAGCTCTGTAAAAGAGATGACAAAAATTTGTAAAAACGTCACACAAATAGTTTCATTGGTATTGCAATTCATCAGTGGTCTTTACAGACTATCACATTTTATTTTGGTGAGCATCATTTCAAAAACATTTAATAACTACTCTACCAGATTCCTTTTTCAAAATCATGTAATGAAAAGACAACGATGAAAAAACATGCGCAGTTGGGCATTTTGCTTATTATTGTAAACAATCTTGTTACAGGCAACTCCAATCTTCCTTTTTGTTAACAATTAGAAAAAGAAAAGAAAAATCTACATTCTGATAGAAACACTGTTGACAATAAACAGGTGTATATATTTGGACTCATGATCTCTGCAAGGCAGCTAAAATCATGTTTTAATTGAGCTATGTCTGGTCTTATCAAATCCTGTCAGATATGGTATAGATGCATATTGTCAATTGTATTATTACCAACAAAAATGCTACCTTGTGAAAAGGCCACCGGAATTTTTTTTTCCATATTTACTAAAGAAACAACGCTTTCCTTCTCGTCACATCAAATCTCTCTCTCTCTCTCTCTCTGTCTCTCTCTCCCTCTCTCCCCTCCCCTTCCCTCTCCCTCCCTCCCTCCTTGCATTTAATTGCAGTGGTGTTTTCATTATGAAAGACACTGTTACAATTGGAAAAGAAACAAGTTCTGATTAAACTGCCAACTGAGACATGATGATTTGGACAAATCAGTATGACACATATGGAGAGTATTACTGGCTGACTGGGTTCCACTGTGCAGTGGTATTGGATAGTTGTTTTCTGTTCTCCAAGGATGACTAGATTTGTGCTTGTAACATTCCTCCAATTTTCCATCTCCCACACAGACTCTCAGGTGCATTATGCCTTTGGCTCAACCCTTATTAATGGCGAATTTGTATCATCTTAAATATGAATAAGGCACCTTTTCAACAGTTGATGAGTTTGAATATTTTTAACTCTTTTCCTTCCTTAAAATAATTGTTCATCAAGAAGTATAGGTTCAGTCATGATCTTCACTGAAAAATAATGTTAGGATGTTGGTTGAGATTTCCCTGTTCCCTTGTTCAAAGGTGAGGAGAACTGTAACACCCTAAACTGCACAACTGTCTCATCCAGATGCTGAAAGCCACATTTGAATTTGACTTTGTAGATATTTTTTACAGATTGTCTGTCGTAACAACTCAAGCTCAAGCCATATGGGATTGTTTTTTTCTTAATGTAGTTTATGGGTTAGTTTGAATTGAAAGCACCCTCGCCACAATGAAGAAAATCAGACTGGCAATGCAAAAAAAGGGTTGTGTTACAATGGCGTGTTCCTTTTCTTTTGGCTTCAGTTGGTTACGATGGAGTGTTCTCCAGAGACTATTAGCCGAAATATGTTGACAAGATATTTATGCTTTTAAACTACCTCTAATACCACTTTTTCAAAAGTTTTTTTCTAACTTGATGTTTACATGTATTTTCCGCAGTCTGTATAGAAGCCCAAAAATGCTTCTTGTCAACAGTTTGGACTCCTCCCACATTATCATTCTCAATGTAATATTTGAAAATGAAATGTGTTGAAATGTATGAAAGGGATGATAGTTTCAAGGGAAATTTTAGCAAAACGATAATAATCAACATGTGATATAAGTTGTTTATGGTCCCTTATCCAACATGGCTCATATCGATGGTGAGATTTTAACATAGAGAATTTATAAATCAAGTGATGACATCATTATTTTTTTCTGTAAAATACTCGGATACAATTCTTTAAAATCAAATTCTCATGTTTCAAGAGCAAACGGTTTCCTCAATTGAATTCATCCTTTCCTCATAGAACTGTGCAGGTTTCTGTATGCTGGTCACATCCATTCATTTCTGTCAAAATCTTTATGAAGTCATTGATGAACATACCACAGATTTTTTTCAGAATATGTAGGATTTGGTTTATTTTGAGATTTGAGATGAAATAACGAAGTCAGCAAGAAGGGCGTGGTCCTGTCTTTCATGGGTATGCCAAATGTGGCCCGCCATGTCGTTTTATGTGTCCTGCAAGAATGTCTAAAAAGGTCTGATTGTCTTTAAGATAAATAAGTCAAATGCGTGCGCTGACTATAAGCTACATTTCCCACAATTCATGACGATCATGTTCCCTGCGAAGTGACGGCATCTCGCCATTAGATTGCATCAATGTGATTTTCAACAAGTGGAAACACAAATGATCCCTAAATGTCCAGGGAGAGAAAAGTTGATGCAGATGGATATTTTTCATTGTTCACTTGGATAGTTTGATCATTAATTGATGGAGTAATGTGGGATTCTTAAACTGACAAAAGAAAAGGATTTATGTTGTAACAGAGCAACTACTAAACATAATTATTTTTACATCCATGCAAATGTAACATTTTGGATTTTTGTGAGTAATAAATTCAGAGTTATTTAACATTAAGGAGTAGTTACATTTAATTTACATTACATTTGGTTACATTGAGTTACATTTATACTGTTAAATGTGGCCCTTTTAGGGCAACCATTATGCTGATGTGGCCCTCGGTGAAAGTGAGTTTGTTTTAGAAAATTAAATTCACAGTAAAAAAACTTAGTTTTTTTTTATTGCTGTTTAGTCATATTATTTTGAATTTACTTCCACCAGTGGTTCTCTAAGCACATTACACTGTGCTTGATTCTCCTGAACACTTCAGTAATTAAATCATTGCATGTATCAGCAAACTCTTTCTCAACCCGAAGGAACATGAGGACCTCAACCCAATGTCGAACGAATGGAAATTGTATTTACATTTATTTTCAGTCAATGCCAAGTTCATGGTAAGTCCAATTTTGGATACTTTGAAAAGTTGTCAGTGAACCTCCACAAAGTCCCACAACAAAATATACCCTTCCTACATTTTTTATGTAGTATATACAGTACATCTTCACGAAACAGTTCGTCAAACTCCAAAAGCATTTTTTATGGATTTTTTATGGATTGTGTGCAATGTGCGTATCAGAAATATACTGAAGATAGAGATATACTGAAAATAAATATTAGATGAATACAAGATGTTCAAGGCAGGTTTGCCTTTTGATGCTCATTCTTGATGTGAATTGAAGAAATGAATGCTGACAGCTGTAAATGTAATTTTGTCTCATATACAGTCAGATCCCAAAAGATATTAAGTCTAGTGTTGTGAATGACTGAGAATACATATCTCTTGCAAGAATGGGTTGTAAGGACAGTTCTAGTAATAAACAACTTAAAAGTTTAAAAAAAAAAAATCAGAGACATGGAATTACTTCAGTTTGGAAACACCAATGCATTGGTTGTATTTAATCTTTACAGTTTTGCAGGTACAGTAACAAGTTTGTAGTGCTGGCCTCTTAGTTGTCTTCATTTTCACATGATGAATCATCCTCATCCAGTGGTAGAGTACACTGTATCTGCTCCTGACTAAAGTTACACTTCATCTTTATTATTTGTGGTTGCAGTAAATGTGTTTTTCATGCGCAGGAGCAGGGGAATTCTGGGAAGTTCCCATGTTAATGTAATTATGTCTGCTTAATAGGACATTGTGGTCTCAGATATTTCTCTCTATACTAATTGTGATGAGGAGCACACGGCTGCCTGCTCAGCTGTAGACATCATCTGGATAGAATCTATTTTTATTGGCCCCCTCTTTGAAAGTTCTGAATAAAGATTGCCACTGGCTAAACTAACAGGGTCTACAAGTCTGTCCGTCTGTGTGTATCAGCCCTCCTGTCTAACCTTGTTCATTTAAATGATATATTCCATATAATTTATAACATAGGTTTAATATAAACTAGTAATGATTTGAATTTTTGTTTGATTTCATGTAGGTATCCCTTAATTTATGATTGAAACGGTCTGCTAACTGAAACCAGTCCAAATTAATGAAAAATACTGTCTGTAAAGGTTCTCAATCTTCAAGGTCAGAGTCAATTGTTGTGGGAACTTGTCATGGCAAAAGGACTCTTTTTTTGAACTGGGGATGGTGAAGTCCAATTGCCACAACAGTATTTGACAATGAATAAGGAATACTGTTGCAGTGCTTGAATTCTAACTTGGAAGGAGACTGGCCATATTAATGTGACTGCATGAAAGAATTTACAGAATTTCCTTTATGTACTCATGACACACATTGGTCTCATCTGGAACAATAGAATCACTGTAAAAGAAACATCTCTCACATTGCAACAAATAAAATCAGCAATGACATGTAAAAACTCTCTGAAAAATAACACCAATATGAAATACATTTCTGTCCACATTGTAAAAGAATACTGAGCTGCAACCAATTGAAAGGAGCAGTCGGGGGGGATTTGACTCCTACTGTAATTTCCTAGTGCCTGTTAAATATGGTGTCAAAATCATTGAAATTATTTTTACTGTGCATTTAAAAGATGTAAATTTTCTACAACAAACAGCATTCCATTACATTTATACTGTGACAAGCTGTCCTGTTTTACATTTTGGGATATATTATTGCTTTAATAGACCAGGACGCAGATAAGATTTTATGCTCATTTCACTCATAATGGAATCATTTAATATTTTCAAAGTAGCTGTTTTAATTCTACTCAAAGTAATCAATGTGATAAGCAAGTCATCACTCATCCCTGCGTCTATGTCTAGTAGTAGTCTACTATAATGACTAGTCGATTACTCCTATTTTATTCATAGCCTTGCTTGGCCTCAGACAAATCAGAGCTTCACTTGAGTATATTTCAGGTGCTTATGAATATAAGTTAATCAACTGCCACTATATGACGTCCAGGAGCCACTGGAGTGTTTTGTGACCAAGTGTGGTCAAAACTGTTAGGATGATAGTCTGCAGCAATAGGTCAGAGGCCATGGTTATTTCCTCGAAATTGGTGGGTTGTCTTAGGTACGGGGTAGGAATCCAGTTCCAATGCATCACAGAAAAAAAGCTAGCTGCAACATTTAAAACATTGTAAAATCAAGTACACCTTTGGCTGTACAGTAAATATTGACAACACAATGACATACAAAGGGACACAGTGCAGAAAAGAGTTAAAGTATTTGCTAAGTACTATAATATTTGTATCCCAGGTTGCTTTGTTGCATAATGGTTAAATATTGCATTTCAGCAGATTGATAGAGGCTGGAACAAACAAGCCTCAAGCGGTTTGATTCGTACTTTGGCATCCAGAGTATTCTTCTTGATGGCAAAGGTTCATAAGCACAGAAAAAGGAATATGAGAGTCAGCTCTCATCTTCATTTGTTTCACGACTGCATGCCAGCATATTCTCTGGCAGCATAAAGTTTGGAGTTGTGATGTACCATTTGCAATGATATTGGCTAACCTCAATACCTGATTTTAGAAAAGTCTGTTCTGCTGTTTCCAAATTATGCCTTTTTAATGTTGTTTTTTTTTTCTTGCCAAGAGATAAAGTCCATTTGATTACATAAAAGAAACATTTTGCATAGCAAATTATTTTTGTTAATTCAGTTCTCAAATGGGTTTGAGTACTTCTATTTTTATTTTACTATTTAATTGTATCTGTTGCAGCTACAGTATCTTTTTTCCAGGCACACACACAGACACAGACCCACACATACTAACACAAACACTCACACACCAGCTTTCGCACACTTTTACCATGGGCCAGTTTTTTCCACTCCACAGCCAGACAGCATTTGGCTCGTCATCTTTGTTGCTCATTTTTCATGTCAGTCTTCTCCCTGCAGACTGCATTACTGCTGGGATTCTCTCACATGAACAAACAGGCCTTTCACTCTTTGCCTCTAAACATTTTAATTTCACTGACCTCATTTTGCCTTGGCTCTGATGTAGATGGGTTGTTGGTGTATGTTTCAGTTTTGTGCGTGTGTGTGTTTGGACAGTAAATGTGTGTTGAGTGAGCGCTGACAGACGAAATGTCCAGTTTTCTCCAAGTTTGTGAATTTTTCTTTTTTCGCTCGGATTTTGGCAGCATTTAAAGTTTGATTTCTCTCTGAAAGTGTTCGTAGCAGTATGAGTCATTAATTGTTTTGATTTAAGACCAATAAAAGTGGGATTTACTGTGAACTAAACATCTAGTACAGGCTGGTTAAGACTTGATTTGGATAAACTTCATCAGTATACCAATGATGATCTGTGGCAGTTATCTTCGTTATCTTCACAAATAATTTGCATCGCTAAAAACATATAAAAGCTTTTCTTGCTGAAAATAGTCCACTGGTTTTCTTTCTTGTATATGATTAATCTTAAATCTACATGTAATCTCTGAAACCTCAATGGTAAATTTTCATCAGCCTAAATACTCAAGACACAGCTGTCCACCTGTGAGTCGCATAACTATGGTTTTCAGGTTGTTCTCAATCTCTGATATTGTTCTGTACTGAATAGTTCACATTTTTAAGCCTTGTGGTTTTTTTTCTTGCATTTATCACAGGTTTGTAACTATATTTGTTATGTCTCTTCCTGGTACTTGGCAATTGTTAAAAATTAATCAGAGCTTCCACATTGCAATTGAGAATCCTGTTTTGTCTTATGATTATGCAGTTTATGGCCTCAAGCAAGTAAAAAACTAACCGTTTCAATGAACCATATTCACTCATGTCTCTATCCTGTTTTGTCAACAGTCACCTGCTTGATGACACTTAATGTCCAACAGCAAATAAGCCTTAAGCTCAGCATCTCCACTAATATACATGCCTGGCTTTATTCAAGGTGATTAAAATCAAGAACAACATTCTCAAATTAATATCTCTTCATTAATTAAAACTGAGAACAACTTATAATAAAAAGAATATTGTTTTTGTCATATTTCTTAGATGGATCTCTGCCTCCTCTTCATCTTAATAATGTATACTTTATTAAGAATACATTATTAAGATGAAAAGGAGGCTGCAAGACACACTGTAAGAAAGTTCCTGAATTCCTGAAATAATCACCTTTGTTTGCTATTTAGTTTTTCACCTTTGTACAGAGTTTATCCGTACTGTTTTGCAAACAATTTCAGATGCTAAACGGAGTTTGGGATATCTAAACTTAATATTTTTGCCATATTTTGTCCAAACTTTTCTCTTCTTTCTTCTTCAGAAGAATTGATTCTATTGAAGCAATACATCATTTTAATCTTGGTGTGTTCTTATCTGTTCCAGAGTCGATGAAAGATGAATCCACTGCATTTGAAAATGTTCAGTCACTGTGTGATGAATGAGAATTCTTCATGAATTCATCACTGAGTTGCGAAGTGATAAATTATGTTTCTGGCGTCCTGAACAGGGGAGCGGCTGAAACCAGTGGCCCTCTCCCATTTAATGAGTCTACCATTGGCACTTACTGTTCAGTTTATACTATGGAAACCTGAGTTCCCCTCCCTATTTTAGGGCCTTATTCAAAACTCAAAGCATAATCATTTTCTGCTTCTATTGAAGACACATATGTCAATAATAATATCAAAAGAAGTGCTGTCATTTGGTGTTCAAATTCTTGTCTGAGTGTCTAGGAAAGAATAATAATAATTTGAGCAGGAGTGAGTCTCATTTTGCTAAGATGAAGCAATTGAACACATGTCAGATCAGAATATGGACAGTATGATCAACGTGTCTGATGGTCGAAAAGGGGTTGAACTGGAGAAACAGTACCAGGTGCAGCACGTTTTTTTTTTTTATAGCAATTAAGTATGTGTTAATGGGATTTTTAATAAGTTGAGCCCCAGTAATGGGTTTCACAAATGGATTTGCTTGTTGTTGCACTTAGTCTATATTAATCATTGGATGATTGTGGCACAGTACGAATTGATGTGTGATAGTTCATCATTAGGAAAAAGTTTAGTCCTTAATTTTTATGCATTTTCTCTGAAATAGACATGGTAAGTAGATGAGAGGGTGTTGTTTCAGGGTTTTAAAGATTTGAAATTCAGAAAGTAAGATGTCTTTCATATCCTAAAGCAATTAAGTAGCCTTTTAATGTGTGGTTACATCTGTAAGCAAAGCTATGGGTGGCAGTTCTTCAAAAATATTTTTGTCTATTCCCTGGGAGACTTCAATTGTAGTTTGTTTTAGCAGCTGACAATGATAGGATGTTAGTCCAGGCATCATCCATATATATTTTTAAAGTGCTTCCCCTTTTTCAAACCATTTATAAAGGGTCCTTTCTGGCTGGTTCTGTGTGCTAATTAAGTGTTGTAATCAAAGGAAGTAAACATACAGTACAATAGCACTATTTTTCTTTTTTTGTGTTTTATATTGTGAATGAAGCCAAGTAATTATATGTTACATAAGCACCGGAAACATATGATTACAGTATTTTGCTGCCAACTGGGAAGGAAAAAAATCTTTATTTTGTTAGATAAAAAAATAAATAATTGGGGACATTCTTTGATTAATAATACAAAAAGGTAATCAATTATAATATGTGGCAATATATTTCTGCATCCTTGGTCCTCTGTTTAAACTTAAAAGCAACAGTAATGACTCACTTTGAATTACAGGCAATATTATGGATTCACGAATATACATCTCATCTCAGTGATCTCAATAAAACTCCCTAAATCTATTTAGAACCGTCATAGCTTGTTCACATACAGAGATGAAGTATTGTGACTAAAATTTAACTTGTAATAAAGATACCAGAGGAACATTATGTATGGCTTGACAACCTGGTACGATACCAGTAAACTCTTTTAAGGGACAGACACTGACTGAGAACCTAACAAACATTTCTACCAGTGTAGCATGAAGAGCAGCCTGCAAAGTGTTCACCAGGTTTTATCACATAGGCTGCAAGACTGTAATAGACAGCTGCTTGTGAGAAGTTGTGGAGGAGGTGAAAGTGGGGTGCAGAAATAACCATTCTAGTCAAAGATAGAGCAGACAAATGAGTCGAAACAGGGTGAATGGAGATAAAAAGCCTTAAGTTAGGACCATTTTCTCAAGATGTGTGTGTTTGTATGCGAATGCATGTGTGTGTGCGTGTGAGTGCTGTGAGACGTGGCAGAATGAGGTCTGGCCAAGTGGCAGATCTGTTCCATATGTTTCCTGGAGAAAAAGACACACAGCTCCCCTCTAGCCCACCCTCTACTCACCCAAGTCTTCATTTTTAGAAGACAAAACAGATGACAAGCAAAGTACACTTCATTGTGAAGCTGCGCCTCAGTTCTGTTCCCTTCTTTGCGACCTGTGAGATGTCTGTTCCATGGAGACTTGGTTATCAAGGATATCATGGATACAGCTGAGCAAGTGTTGGGTTGTTGGCAGTCTGCAGGATGTTGGTGCAGTTTGACTGGGACCTCTGGCAGAGACGACGAGGGCCCATCATGGTGTTGCATTCACCATCAGTATTTGTGTGTGGACATAATTTTGTCCAGCATCATTGATCAGGATCCACTCTTTTTGGCTCATCATTGATCAGGGTCCAATTTCTGTGGCTATGGTGTGTTTCTGAATTATTCCTTTTTTTAATGGCATACTTAATCAGAAATTTACCTCTGAATAACAAAATTTCCCTCATCAACTTGGTTCACCTAAACCAATTATGCTTTTCATTGTAACAGTTTGAATGGCTTAAATTTACCATGTTAACAAACAATATAACATTTTATTCAACTCTTGGCTCAGACCGGAAGTGCCTAAATTCTCTCACGACCTCATTCAAAGCAGCAGCTAAATATGTAAAAGCTGAAGTAAACCCACAATATATTGCCAGCCCACCATCAAGTCACAGAGAGACAGTGGGACACAAACAACATGCTTAATTGAATGCTAATCTTGGTAAAGGTTTTTTTTAAAGGTAGGGGACTTCTCTAACTCTGACAATGAGCTGCATCACCTTTTACTGACATTTGTTTTTGTGTCACAGACTGAGTGGAGGCATTGTCTTTTCCTATAGATTGGTCTTATGCATGACAGAAATTTTAGAAATGGAATCATCTGTCCATCAGCTGTTATCATGGATGTTACAGGGACATTTCACTCTGTGAATAAGAAAAAATACAAAATTCAACTCCAACCTTCAAATTACTGGTGTAATGTTGATTGAAAATGTCACCTGCTCCTGAATTGCATGGTGCAGACTTGATCAAAATTCTGATACCCATATAAAATTCTGACACCCATGTAACTATACAATTTTAGCCACAGGAAACGATAGGTATCTGACTTTTATTTTCAGATTGAGTTTTCTTTCTCAATTCTAATAGCTATCTTAAAACTTAGTATAAATCTATAGTGGCATCTGCTGGACAATAAAGAAATAAGGCAACATCTTTTCAATCAATTTTGGTTAAACTGTTACTAGTGACAACATTCTGCTGGACTTAAGGTGTTTCTAGCAAATTTTAAAATATTTTTATTTTTTTTTGTTCAGATGGTTAAAGAATGGTTTACTAGACAAAGACAAAAATGTATCATTCTTTTTCTTTGGTCATTGTGCAATATAAAGCCAGACCTTATGAGCAGCACTTGACGGTAAATACTACATATCCACTAGGGGGCAGATCATACACAATAGTAAACGCTAACATGATTGATTAGTACAATCATCATTTCTTTGTAGAAATACAAGAATCCTACCCATAACTGTTGATGTTTTTTCTGCCCTAACCCTCACTTTATCCTGGTCAAATTACTTCAAATGAAGGAGAATGACAAAGGATGGGTTACAAAGCATGACTAATAACTGCCACAGTTTTACTCTCAAAGCACTTATCAGAGAGAAATGTCATTTGGGGTTGTACCAAGACCAACTGATACCCGCTGAAATTTTTCCATTAACTTACTGTGTCATTCAATCTGGTTTCCGACTGACCCAAACATTCAGAGCAGATTCTTGGATGTTTTGTCTCTGTCTCTCATGGATTAATTGGCTATAGATCTGTGAAATATATAGATAGCCTCTCAAGCTATAAAGATCAGCAAGGAATGGTGTCAGCAAGGAATGGTGTCAGCACTCTGTAATGGAATTTAGCCATAGGAAATTCCTAATGTGTTTTCTTTTTTTGTTTTTCAGTTACCTTGACAATAGGAATTGTTAGATATTTTGACACTAGTTTGTCCCATGTGTTTGTAAATAGAAATTAATTTGATATATAATTTCCTCCTCAGTTACGCATAACATCAAGACATTGGTACGGGATGTGTTCCATGTTTATTGAAAGACATACTCAATAAATATAGCACCATTTCAGGAGAGAACATCTTAAGACATGTCCACTGTTGTAAAATGACATCACCTTCCTAGATGTACTACAAGCCAAGCGACAATTTTTCAGATTTATTTCATGTTTTTTCATAAGTTACGGAGCGTATGTGCATCCTGCCCTGTTGATGATAGCTGACAATTTTTGCCTCCCAACAAAGACATTACAAACATGCACTGAAATAATATAGAGCTTTCACATAAAGATTGAGCTTTTAAGTGATAAGGTCAGCCTTGTTAACTGACTGTGCAGACTTCCATTGGAAAAATGTTTTAGTTTAACTAGAAGGGATTTTCTCAGACTCTAGTCATGTCAAAGCCCTTCTGTGGTAACTGCAATGCCCCAAACCTAAATCAAAATTAAATAAAATGAAATAAAGTAAAAGAAAAGAAACAGATCAAAGAAAGGAAAAAAATTGAGGAAAAACCCAGCCTGTTTCTAGGGCTAAGTAATCTATTTATCCATCCATCTATCCATCCATGTTCTACCACTTAATCTACTTATTAAATGTTATACCCGAAGAACAAAGAAATTAATTTTCCATAGATATATTTGCATGTAATTCAACCATAGTCAAATCATTGACGGAGGCAGTCTGTTCATGAAAAAATCCATTAGCCAAACACTTGGGGACAAATCACATGGATAACAACACAAAATAAAGCTCACAAAACAGGGAAGGGCTTTTGTGTTTAATTCATATGAACACGCCAAATGCTGTTGAGAGCAACTGGGTGATGTAGTTTATGATTTAGCATTTAATTTTAGGACCAACATTTTAGAAGTATGGCTTCCTTTTCCCCTGAATGAGAACTTTCAGGGTATAAGATGAAAATACATGTCATTTTCTATTCTGCTGCAGTAACTATTACATAAACCTTTAAAACAAAATCAGGATTATGTCCAGCTCCTTCCATGTAAGATAATCAAGATTTTCAGCAACTCTCCACCTCTGAGTAGTCTTGAACACAATTTTGCTCTCCCTATTTCTTTCTGAAGTTTCCAAGCTGGACGCCCCTCCTTCCAGTCACACAACGAAAAGTGGCCGGCTGGATGTCCCAGTATTTAACAGGGTTGGCAAACAGACTGATGCCTGTATACAGGTTCTTCTTCACACTGGCTCTGATGGGGCAGAAATCATTGACTCCGACACTGCTGATTTTGTTGCCATGGAGGAAAATCACCTGAAGAGACAGAGATTTTTTTCATTTATTGTTGTTATTGAAATAAAAAAAATATTACTATGACTATTTTGCCATCATCTGTGTCTCACCTGGAGGTAGCGCAGGGAGCTGAGGCTTGGTGGGACCTTTTTCAGACGGTTATTGTTTAAGTGGATCTCACGAATGTTTGGGATGCTTGCAAGACTGCCATTCTCCACAAACTTTATCTGGTTAAAACTCAGTCCAAGTCTGCAAAAAATGAAAAGTGTAACAAAGTGTTGATTTAATATAAAGAAAATATGATATGTTATGAATGTTTTGTTCATGAATACGTTAAAGGGGATATTTTATGCTAATTAATGGGTCTATATTTTTATTCTGGGTGTAGATTGTCATGATTTGCTTTTTAAAAGTACCTATCTCATATAAGTCGTCATATTCAGAAGTGTTGAAAAGCATACAGACTTGTCCTTATTTTGCTAAAGCACCCCCTGAGAAGCCCACTTTCGCATGATTCAAAAGCTCTTAGTGGCCTACTGAGGAGATGTATCCCTGTGTTTCATGAGGAAGCTATTGAAGGACAACACATGTCTGAAAAGTTGGCTTCAACTTGACAAGAAAGTAGAAACACAGTGTTTCTTGTAATTATTCTGCGTTTGTAGCCCGAACAAGTAACTGTCTTTTTATACATCTATTAAAGTGTTTCAAACATTTCAATAAGAAAATGAATGTGTGTCTTAATCAGAGATACCAAAATTTACTGAATAAGAGATAAAATAGCAAAACTCTTGGTTGTGAAGTTTGTGATAATAATTGATAAACCCTTAAATTATCCTACCAAAATGTGATATTTCTAATCAAAAATTAGTTGGGTCTAACCCTTTTTAGTGTAATGCTAAATGTTTACCAAAAGATGTATAATAGAAAGAAAAAAGTAGAAGAAAGAATATGTGCTGTTACATAAAATTTAAATTATGTATTCTGACATAAAATTAACTTCCATAATAAAACTTTTGTGAAACATTTTGGTTGGTTTGACACGGTTGTTTTTAGGACAAAATTTGGTGAATATTCACCTTTGAAGGTTTTTATATCTGATGAAGTCTTCAACTTCCACTTTAGAGATCTTGTTATATTCCAGGTTCAGCTCGGTGATGGAGGACGGGAGGTCTGAAATGTATCATACATTTCAAACATAACCAAGTTAATTGGGAAGTAAATCACCTTATGACTTGCTTTTGCATCCTACAGATAATGTCACATTGTTTGTGAGGGAGAAAGTACCACTAATGTGAAATAAATCAGCACAGTAGATAGATTATACTGTACCTTTGGGTATAGCAGTTAGTTTGCTCTCTGCTATACCAACATACAGAGTTGACAAGCCGTTGAAAGCTCCCAGCTCAATCCCACTATTAGCCAGAGGGTTAGCACCCAGCTCTGAAAGAAAGAGCACAAAACATATTTGAAATTTTGAAGCCTTCCATAAAAATACAGTTATATGGTTGAAACACAGTTAATTTTAGATACTCAGGTGACATCTACATATTGTTATACTAAGAATGTGCAGCTAACCCAGTGAGAAAAGACAAACTGATCATTACAGTTCCTAAGAATATTACATTATAACACAGCAGTGTGTAATGTTAAGGGGAAAGCATGTTGCACTTATGAAATCACATATAGAGTAACACAAATTTTAGGAACATCTGAGTAATGTCTTAAGTAAACAAGACACTGTAAATTAAACTGTAAATGAAACTCCGGGTCTGTGATTTTTATGATAAAAATTGACCATGTGGACCACAGAATTTGGCCATATACTGTATATGTGCTGCTACTATTCATGCTCTGTAGCTGTTGTCTCATGTTCTCTTACAGTGAATGTAATGCCTCTGGTTGTAGGTTATGAAATAAATTAGTCTGTATTCCATCATTTTTGACAGGTTTTGGGGATACCTTTTGTACCAGTATCTCCAATCTGTCTTGTATCATATATTTACTATTTTACACATATTTTTGAATGTTTGGTTGCTTCTTGGGAGAAGAAGATTAGAACACTTTGCAAGGTCTTTTTCAATGATTGATAAACTGAGGTTAAGATGCTAATTCATACCCAAGACATGCAGCTTCTTCAGGCCTTTAAATGCATTTGCTTGGATTTTGTTGATATTGTTCTCATGGAAGCGGAGCTCAATGACATTGGGAGGCAGGTTTGCAGGGATCTCAGTCAACAGGTTGTAGGACAGGTACAAGAGTCTGAGATGATCCATGTTTCTGAAGGCCTTGGGGTGAACCTTTGAAATTCGGTTGTTTATGAGAAACAGGCCCTATTGCAGGAGAAAATAATCAGATTATTGTGCAGAATCTTGATTGACTCTAAAAGTTACAATTAGTTATTGAATTCTTTTTGACCCATTCATCCTTATTCATGTTTATGTATGTGAAACTGAATAGTCGTAAAGTTGAATGGGTTACATGTTGACCAATACACTAGTCCTCCACAAAAATCAATAAAAATCAGTTCAGTAGCTACTGTATAATCCAGTTTAGAAGTTGGTGGGACTGGCAAGTGAATATTTCGGCAAAATGTTCAAGGGAAAATATAGGTATTTTAACAATGATGAAATTCTCTCTTAAAATTGAGTGTCTCATGTCTTTCCTTATGCTGTAGCCTGCAACATTTTGATTCATCTTAAAAGTTTACCGAAGAAGTGCGGCATAATAATCCTTTTAGCTAGTGGAATGAAACTCAGACATATTTGAAACATCTTGCTTGAATAAGCATATGGGAACTTCAGGGCAGAAATGGCTGAGTAGGTAGAGCGGTTTTCCCTTCAGTCGAAAGGTTTGGGGTTAAATTCCCTGCTCCTTCTGTCTGCTTGCTGAAGTGTCCTTTTGCAAGATACTCCCAAAGTTGCTCCAGATGATATGGTTAGTGCCTTGCTGTCTGTGAGTGTGTGTGTAAATGAGTGAATGCAATATAGTTTAAAGTGCCTTGAAAGTCTAAGGTGTGAAAGCACGATATAAATTAATGTAAATTAATCAAATAAGAACAAAATGATAATTAAAACAAGCTGTATCAGTATGGTCACTATTTGTCTGTGTTCATGCTTGTTTTTAATCAATACTGTACGTACAGGAATATCATGACATACTTGTGGAGACTTCACAGTCCAGTCAATATTACAATAACTGAAAATTTCTCTAAAAAGCTACAGAACATATCTGTTTCTCCCAGGGGATGCAAATCGTTAAATGCACTCATAGCGATTGTTTACTTTAATGGTTAAACGGCTTTCTCCCCTTCTATGTCTTGACAGTATACATGTCTCATATCAAGGTCTGGATAACATTATCAAAAAAGGACTGTGGTTTTGTTAATATGTGCAGCATAAAGTTGTTCTGCAGGTTTCTCTCACATAAAGCTTGTTGAGGCCTTTGAAATCATCCTCTTTGATCTCTGTAATATCATTATTTTGGAGGTCGATCATCACAGTGTCTTCAGGGATCTTCTCTGGCACAGCGATCAAACCTGTTGGCATAATCACAAATCCTTTCTTAAAAATCCCTGTGGAGCCAAGTGTGATGAGAATTGGAGGTCCCTTTCATCTGAACTGATGTGGACCCTGGTGTATTAATGATACAACAGTTCAAGCATTTGTAATCTAGCTCTGACACCTTAGACTGACTAACGAAAAAAGGCAGCATGCAAACACAATCATACATAAGTCAGATGGCCTTTGTCATTACAGAACGAAATCTTTGTCTGTGTCCTTCAGAAATCATCATCATTTAAGTTGCTGTTACCGTTTTGCGTCCTGAGCGCACATATGGGTACACTTCAATCCGAAAAGAAAACCATAAATCCTTATTGGGATTATTTCACACTTAATAGTTTTTCTGCAGGGTTTTCATTATCCTTCTTTTTTGTTCTATCATCCTTACTGAAGCTAAAATGTCAGTGAAGGATGTAGCATTCTATTTTCTGCACATGGTGCTCAGGTTTGTCTGTGTCAGCCAGTTTGAAAAAGCAAACGAAGTTTGTTTGGACAGGACTGCTTTGCATGCTTTGACACCTTAGACTGGCAAGCCATTTACACTTCATTTCCAGTCTGTAAAACTACTAATTAGAATGCTGTGAACCACATCAGACTGCCCTTTACTAGGATTTGGACTCCAGTCTTTAGCATTTTCACTGTCTCTCTGCAATTGTTATCCACGTCCAAATTAGACCATATGTGCAACAGATTCACAGTGGTAAGAGCATTCAGAATATATAATGGTGGACAAACATATTTGTTCAACCCATTTTTGACAAGAGAAATGGTATATCCTTACCCTGGTCAGAGCACTGCACCACCCTTGGAGAGCAATGGCAATTAGCCGGGCAATTGTCATATTCATCGTGATCACCTTCATCATCATCTTCATCATCATCATCATTATCCTGGTCAATGTCATTGTTGTCCTTGATCCCATCATCATTGTCGGCCTCATTATTGTCGCCATAATCCTGATCACCATCTTCATTGTCATCATTGCCATCGTCACTATCATTGTCACCTATATCAGCCATCATGATATCATAGTTTCTCATGAAGTCCATTATTTTGATTGGCTCATAGGGTTTGGAGTTGCCCAGCGCCAGCAAACAAAGCAGGAGGAAGACCCTCATGATTTGACTGGAGGAGGGGTCAGTTAGAGCAGGGAGCTGTTGGAAAACCAATGTCAGGATTAGATCCAAACATCATGAAACAGAGGAAAAAACCTGCAAGAACAATTAGTCATGCTATTCTCTTCTTTTCTTCCACAGTAAAATTTAAAAAATATACAATTACAATGTATTTTAGAAAATATGATTTTTTTTGTCATCTTTCACATTCTATCCATTTGTCTTATTCATAAATGACTCAGTGCCCACACTGTATAGAAAGGCAGCCACAGGGAATTCAATTGATGTACCTTGATTGCACAATCAAGCTTGGCCATGTTATTAGGAGTTGTTTTCTGTGGAACCAATACTCCACAGCTTCCTGAAAATCTCAACAAAGTGGATCCTAGAATTTGCATCTCAATCAGCAAAAATTGTAGCTTTTTGCCACAAGCATATACAGTGACTGCCTTTGAATCTCAACAGTCAAACTTCATTAGCTATGATTAGCCTCCTTGAGCAAAAGATAGCATTAGGGATTCCATTGTAATGAGCTTTTACCTTCACTAAGATTTCTACCACTTGTTGTTAACTGTTTATGATCCAGTGTTTCACTTCAGATACAAGACTTGGATGAAGAGACAGTGTTGATTAAGCTATGCTAAATGCTGAAACATTCTGGATTTACATTAAATAAAAGATTGCATTCCAGACAATTTGTTCTACCTCTTTTGCTTTCCCTCCCTTGCTTTGCACACAATCAAAGCCTTGAATTATACTTCAGTTCTGAAAAAACGGCCGAAAGCCATTGTGTGCCAAACAGATACATTCTATGTTCACATTCAGAATCTTCATAGAGAATCATCTCTACATTATATAGTCTGGCAGGTTGGCAGGGTAATTCCAAGAAACACTACAACAAGGCGATTCTCAGTCAAGTTCTTTTATTCTTCAATAATACTACATAAATTCAAAATCTTTGAATGGAGCCCCAGGAATGGAGTCCACTGATACAAGGAAATGTACAAGTTCGGACAAAAAGGATAGGGCTGAGCTATCATCATCACCACATTAAGCTTACGTACCAGTTCATAGTTTATCCTGTAATCATGGTGTCCACCTGTTTTCAGGATAATATGAGGAGAATGGTACAATATGTCCTGTCATATCAAGTGGTATAATTGGAATGTCCTATAATAACACTTCTCACAGATGACATCAGCCTTGGATAAGAGGCTCAAATTACATAATTACTCAAACATGGTCACAGGTGTAAAGTTTCCTAATACAATTCTAACCTAATTCAGATCGAATTATTCATCATGTAACATATTCATGAAACAAACAATTTTCAAGCAATCGCAATCATATAATCCTAATTAGATTACATAATACATATGTAATACATAACAATGTATGTAATACATAATTACATAATATTAAGTGCACATGTTATTTCACAGCTACCTAATCTGGTTTAACTTTAGGTAATTGTCAAGCACATTTCTAACACACATTTTAACCTTGACATTTTGAGTCATTATTAACATTTAACTAAGACCCAGAGCCTAAAATGTAGGGTATCTCTAACCTGAAGGTCACCACAACATGGGATTAATGTTACGGCCCCATATCAGTGCATTTTACATGGGTGACTTTGCATAGTGGTTGTCATGGTAACATAGAACCAGCACTGTTGTCATTGTATTTAATGGTTGATGGTTTTAGAGTACTGTGGTAGACTAAATCAACCAGTGTTAGAGTCATATAAAGAGAACCTTAACTGTTATGCCTAGGTAACCATTGGTGATTCGACCTCTGACTCACCCTGAGTGTCTTTAGTCCAATGAAACTTTTATTTTGTGGCCTCAAATCATCTATTATAGGACTGTATTTTTAAAAACAGCGGTGAAAGGGAATACAGTGTTCCTGAAGTAATTGATTTCAATTAATCCCCCTCTTTTTTTCTATCAATGTTACATTAATTCTGAAACATCCCCTTGAAATGAGCCAATACAAATGTTTTTTTCCAGTCCTTGCATATTCAGCATCTGGCGATAATTTCACATAGTAATTTTTATATCTACAAAGCTGGTACAGGCATAGAGATGTCCGGTTGCCTGTTCCTGGTTATCTGGATGGATTCTGATCCCCTCTGTTGAGTGTTAAGTCCAGGCATGAGAATGTTGTGGCTGGACATAATGCTTGTAACATAATGCTACAGCAGCAGACACTGTTCAGCACAGGCTCTTCCTCCATACCTATTCTCCCTTTTATTTAACCTTTTCAGTAATCTAAACCTAAGGCTCTTGTTATTATGTGTTTATTCTGACGGTTAAGACAAGTTTTGCAAACAAATATTGTCAACTTCACTGCATTCTTGTCATAGGGATGCAAGTAAAAAACCTTTTTTCTTTCACAATCAATGTTCAGATTTTGGATTTGATAAACATTGGAATTACATCACCAACGTAAAACTGCTTTTGAATGTCAGGGATTTCTTGCAGTCTGTGATTGCAAACAGGAGTCACATTTTTACCAAAGGTGTAGGCTTGAAAAACATGTTTTTGTTTTTTTCACATCTCCCAAGAACTGAAGATAGCTTGTCAAGATGTCCTTTTGTTTAAAACATGACCACATGTGAAACATTTCTTTCTATGAAATGTTTTAGAACTGAATTTCAGTTTAAAAAAGATTTTCCCCTGGAATATTCTTTATCACACTCACTCACTTATAAATTGATTAAAAATATGCTGAAAATACATCGATAAATCCTAAAATTAAGGTAAAAAAAAATTAAGATTTGTGTAATTGAAGATTAGGACAAGACAAAACATTCTCAACATTGTAGGAATTGTAAACTTAACATCCAAGAAATACTGCTTTCTCAGTAAACCATGCAGGAGTTATTACTTACAAACTTGAAAAGATGGGAAACTATTTTTTGTCAATAACTCCAGGTGGTATCCTACCTCAGCGTTCAGGTGTGTTTGTGTCCCAGTTTAAACCCCAGGCTGTGAGCAGAGAAACAGCAAGGTCCAGCTGGAAGGCTGAAAGTTGGATCGTAAGTCAATGCATTCCCAGTGAACAGAGAACAGGATCACCCTTTCTCACCAGGAAAAAAAAAGGCCCCCACAACACCCCCCTGATGGAAAACCTCAACTGTTCGGGTGAGAAGTTCAGTTTCAGTTTTCAGACTCTGGCGTCAAACCATCTGTCTATCTCGACTACTATGTTTGAAAAGCTTTTGCTACGACTTGAATCATGTGCTTTTCATCAGCTGCTTTGAAGTGATGCCAGGATAGTTGGGTAGTTATCTCAAACCCCTAAATGCTCAAGTGTCAATAAAGCACATCTTGGTTGGTCTTTCACTTCCTCTCCAATCACAGTATGCCGCCATGGTATATATTTTACATCAGTGTGATCGTTTCCTAACCGAATGCCTGTTGGCTCCGGGTTAAATCAGGATAGAGATGCTGGTGTTTTTGTTCATGTCAGTGAAACAGCAAGACCAAGAATGAAGGTTAGCTAGCCATGCCAGTGGACTTGGGCTGATGACATCTTTAATTTTCTTTAGAAAAATCAAGACGTTTTCCGTAATTCCCGAAACAATGAGCTTAAACTGCTGTTTTGACTGCATGTTATTGATGTAGAGAGTAGATCAACAGGAAGATTTCTTGTCAACGTTACAAGTCAGACTGATTAATTTGACTCCATCAAGCTTAATAGATTCCAAGTCAACACTTAGAGGATGTTATACTGTTTTATATGCAACATGATTAATTTAGCAATATACTATTGAGGCATAGCCAGTAAAATATTAATGCAAAAATAATGGGTTTGTAATTCAAGTTTTTTGGTACTTGTGCACAGCAATCGCATTAAAAAAAACACCAAAATTAATAATAGAGTGATGCAGGTGAATGCATCTGTGACTTCACAGAGATAAGGGGGAAGGGTCTCCCTTCTACACGTTATGACCAATGGTGCATATTACCTCTTTAAAATCTTATTACAAATTATTTATTTCAGTTATCTCACCCCAAGTATCTCCAGTATCCCAGAATGGGGTTTGGCCATAGGATGATATCAAATGATTCCCCCTCTGGTTTGTCTTGCCCAAAGATGACACTCAAATAATTCTGTATGACAAAATATACACATACACAAAAACACAACCATATATATTACGTAAAAATGATATTATTATCTATCTATTTCAAAAATTGAGGGGAGGAGAGCCCAGTAAGGCTTGGGTGAACACATTTTTTGGCAGATTGTATGCCATGAGCCTCACTGTAACTGAGGGACAGATTCACAATTGTGGTTTATGATATAAAATATATCGTCAAGACTCCTAATTTTGTTTTTTGTGTCATTTATTTTCTGAGTAGTATCAGGCAGTCAGGATTTAGAACCCACTTGCTATAATTCATTGACAGCTTAGCTCTTCATTTGTGTTTGTAAACAACCGTTGAGGTTTTTAACTGTCAACTGCATGCGAGCTGGTCTACTTATCAGATGATCTGAACTTATTTTTCATGTGTTGCCATCTAAAATGTAGACGGTAACACATGGTTAATGTAGACTAGTGTGGCAAGTTAAAATGTATAAACAGACAGATAAGGATAATGGGAAGGGACGGAATTGATATACCCAGGCCATATCAGAATACATTTGTCTATGGTGTTCAAGGATGTCAAAATACTTCATTCAAATGGTGACTTTGGTTAAAGTTTTCGATAAGTGCGCCCAAGACATTGTAATTACAAAAACAAATGCATCAGGAATATTTGACTACATGCAACATGTTTGCAAACCAAGCAATATCAACATGGTCTTAAAACATATTTGTCTAAAGTGTGAAGGTCTTTTTCCCTTACTTGAGGTGACTCAACTAGGACAAAATTAATTAAATTAAATTAATTTAAAAATTACTTGACTTGAGTGAAGGAGCAGAGCAAAAACTTATGACTCTCTTGCCATAATTTGACTCGTTAGCAAAATGTCTTTTTTTTTATTGCTGGCCTGTCTTTTTGTAGAAAATTCAAATTTGGGATGCTATTTGTACCTTTACTTTTCATCTTTTTTCTCTAAGATAGTTTCTTAAAATTAAACTCCCTATCACAGACTACATGACAAAGACATTCTCAGCCTTTGCCTTTACTTCCTTTGATAAGTAAGTAATAAAACCCGCATGCAGCACAAAACCAATTCACAACATAGATCATTTGTTATGTGCTTTAAATTGCATGCATATCCTTACAAAGCGCAGTGAAAAGGGTATAAAATTTGAAGCAGAAATTAGAAATACCTCCCAAGAATGGAAAAATGAGCAGGGTCTTTCACCCTCAGGGGCTCATGTGTAATACAATTCCTTTTTCCATTCAGTGCTGGTATTTTCTGCTGAGCACAGCTGGAATGGAGGTCTGAGCCACAACTTATGGCAGAGCCAGACCATGCAAATATGCCCGGGTTTGGCAGTTAAACGAACTGAAAAAGGAGCAAGTCTCTGTTCTGATTTCAATGCATCTTCATGGCGCATTGAAATCATATTTTCCACACTGTCAGATATCTGGTTAAATAATCATCTCATGAACAAGGACTTTGATGAGCTCTACCATGTTCTTCATACACTTTGAAGGAAATTCCAAAGCTTAAAAGTTTTATACCAAATTAATCTTTTCCTTACTAGTACCTTGCAATTCTTCCAGACTGAAAACCAGTGAGACTATAATAACATGTTTTGTTCCAATGAAATTTGCAGACTTCAGTTTTTTTTTTTATATATGTGAAAGATGCACTCAACGGTCATACCTTCCCCCCTCTGATTCTGATGAAGAACCAATGCTGCCAGGGGTTTTTCAGTTTCCTCTGTTACTTGTGTCATTAGTTTGTAAAGTTCTGACTGAACAAGCGTGTTCTAGCTTTTAAAGAGCAAAATGTCAACACTTAGTCTGCAGATGATCAGATGAATATTTTTGGCTTCTGCTGTACAGCAAAATTACTATTCATATTATGCCTTTTCAGACACGGCAGTTGTAGCTCTTCTGTTTCCAGGAGGATTCAACATCTATCAAGCCATTGTGGTCAATTGTTTTTAAACAGTTCTCGTGATTCTTCTGTTAGGTCACCCGGCTCCATTTTCAGCTCCTTATAGTCAGAGCTTCATAGCTCTGGAGAAACAATGCCTGGTTATGCATCGGAAATTTTGATTAAAGGATACAAGTTTCCTTAAACATTGGAGAAATCTGATTGCAGCCTGATGTAATCTTCCAAGAGAGTGTTTGTTTTCTGTGCACTGTCATAAAAAAACATCCATCCATCGTCTGCCGCTTATCCTGCTCTCAGGGTCACGGGGGATGCTGGAGCCTATCCCAGCTGTCATAGGGCAAGAGGCAGGGTACTCCCTGGACTAGTCGCCAGTCAATCGCAAAGGCCACATATATAGAAAGACAACCATTTACTCACTCACTCATTGGGGGCAATTTTCCCATTTCTTTCCAATTAACCTGCTACATGTTTTTGGACTGTGGGAGGAAACCAGAGAACCTGGAGGAAACCCAAACAGACACAGGGAGAACATGCAAACTCCACAAAGAAAGGTCCCCTTGTTGGAATCGAACCAGGGTCCTTTGTGCTGTGAGGCCGAAGCGCTAACCACTGCGCCTACACTGTAACAGTACAGTATAATTATTCGTCAGCTGACTGTTGAAGCAGCACAGCCTATTTATGCTTTGCCTCTTTTTATTTATTTATAGTCCGTGATAATATTGATGGGCAACTTCATTTGTAAAATTTAGCAAACCTCATAACTCTCTTGTCCCATTGTTGTTACAAAACAGCCCCTATTTTGACTAGTTACATCAAAATCAAGCTTCAAGGATGTAATTTTGCAAGGTCATATTTTGATTCATCCTCACAAGTGATATCACTGCATTTGATTTTATTATGACTGATATACATCTATTTCCAAAGAGACAGTAGCACTACAACTCGCCCGATAGATTACAGGTGACAAGATATACAATATGCCATTTTTCTCTGTACAGCTCAGATGTACACTTGAAAAAAATAAATGCCTTAAGTATTTCCATTATTTCTGTTCAATGAAATGCTATGATCAGAGCAGGATCTCTGTCATGTTATCATTTACTTTCAATGAGATCTTGTGCATGAATACATATGTATATAATATTTTCATTCCACTGGTTGACCACTTAAAGTCCTAATTTAGTCCCTTGAACAGTCCAACAATGGAATTTGGTTTTATGTTGAAAATACTCTTGCTTTTTGGAATGTCAGTATTCAAGTTGCACATTTAATGTTTAAGATGACTTCCTGATCGGAGATGGTCTGTATTCCTAATGGAAGTCAGTCAAGATGTCTGTTCACTTTCAGTATCTCATACTTTCCAAACCATCATATATCTGTTTGGTTCTGGATCATCAGGAGCTCGCTGTTTTCTTGTATTGAGGAGAATTTTCTCCATTGGAGTCTACCGTGAATCACCAGGGAAACATGCAGACTAACTGTGCCAAGTATTTTGCTTCAGTGTCATCGCTTCTGTACCACAGAAATAACTTTCTGCCAGGAAACATTTAAAGACCTATGACCATTTAGCTCCTTATTCTACCTGCTGGTGGAAGTGTTAAAGAGAGGCTGAGCAACAGTAGAGTGTTTCTCAGACTCTAGTATGACCTCACATCAAAATGACATGGTTTGTTAGTGGAATATACCAATTCTGGTATTTTAATACCTCAGATAGAAATCAAAGATTTAGAATTGTTTGATATAGGGCAGCATGGGTACTTAGTTATTTTGCCACTCTTGTTTGAAATAATTCTTAGAGAAACATATTTTAGATTTATGTGATTGATATCACTCAGCTGCATTTTCACTAATTCAACATTCATGGAAATGGTAGGTTCTCAATAGTAGATGATACATTCTGAGGCCTTTCGAAGTGTTTATTTAAACCCTATGGAAATGTATTTAGAGAACACCAGTCAAGATGAATTCGCTTGGTTAATATAAGAAACCACATGATGTGGCCCAGTGGACAAGAGTATGTGGCTGTAGAATTCTGTCCAAACTCAACAAATGGCTTGAGAGACTGTAAATGTGCCTGACCTGAAGTTATTGGACATCCCCAGCAAGTACAAACTACTTGAAGTCAGCTGAACCACTGCATTTTTGCTTTCCATTCACCCAGTGGGCATTCAGCTTTGTTATAATGGACCACAAATGAGATCAGAACATTGTGCATTGAAGACACAGTGAGCCGTAGTGAAATAATTATAGGTAATGTTATGGACACTGTCATGGGTAAACAAATTATATTCAACTTACGAGAACTCAGTACCAGTTTTCCTCCACCACAGTTTTAGAGTTGTTGGGTAGTTTCAGCATTATAGCAAATTTGAAGACGCCATCACTCCTTGTTAGATATACAGAATGGCACAGTTTCTTGTGAAGATGTTTATGAGTAAGAAGTCTGGAATGGAGGCTGTTTGAAATTTTCAGTGTTGCCTAGAAAATTGTTTCTGCTTCAGAGACTGCTGTAGTATGGCATACTTTTACAGAGAGAAAATTGAATAATCGAAAATGTTGGTGTTTTTTAGCAGCAAAATGGGTTCTCTGTAACACCGCATCCAGTAATCCTATCAATTTGGCACCCAAGTCCCAAAATGCATGATGTACTTTTTCATTTATATTCTCACTTTTTAATAACTGATTAAATGTCCAAAGGCTGCAGAAAGCTGACCTAGAGTGTTTGTAGTTATCAAAAAACACACTTAGACCAAGGGTATTGAAGGGGTTTATGGGACTGATGGCCACTAATATTGCTCCTTCAGGTGTCTGATATGTGACACTGACGATCTTAACAGCTGTGCATGTTGGCGGACAGGCAGGATTTTCTTTTTTACAGGAAACACTTTGATCTGTGAGCTTAGACTCACTGAGAAAATTTTCCAGTTGAGGTATGGTAAGATGATGGCTGCCAGCATTTAGTAAGTGACCACAACAGCTTTACTGATTGTTGTTTTATTGCTTTCCTACATGAAGTTTTATTTTTGTCTGCATATAATTATCTAATATTTCCACTTTGTCTTACCAGAGAAGAAACTGAGGTTTTAGTCACATTTCAACCTTTCTTTTCCAATCATCCTTTAGATCTGCTTGCCACTGTAATAAATGGCCTTAAAACCTCAGGCTTTTAGAGGAAAATGTGATCATAAAGTTGGCTTTTATAGCTTTTACAATTACTGCCTGTATGTAATGTGTTGCATGAGGATTGAGGACACGTGATTCAAAGATCACCACATTTGATCATAACCCAGTCTTTCACTCTGAAGCTTGAGGTGTTAAGTTGACAACATTAAATTGATTGAATTAATTTTGATTTTCCTCAACAGGGGAAGGGTGTCAGGGAGTCCAGTAAATCCTCTGGCCAAGGTCTTTGTAAATGAGAAGTGGTTCTCAATTGACGTACCTGGTTAAATAAAGGTTTTTATTCCTTTTGTTCCTGTCAGTCTTTTCGGGGCAACTGGACTGAAATTTCTTCCCTTGAAGATATTTCACCTCTCATCCGAGAGGCTTCTTTAGTTCCTTCAGTTCCTATTGTCAATTTTTTGACTAAAACAACAGAAAGGGTTTTTCATTGGTATTTTCAATTTCAAAACGTGTCTAATACTAAAAAACCTTAGTGTGATCTTCTTTGTGAATTCCAGCTGTTCAGATTGTATTCTTATGAGAGAATGATTTATGTTGAATGATTTATTGTTAGAAATATCCTCAAATGAATGTAAACAGCAGCAGATAAAGTTCTCTCCTTGTATGCTTTTCACGAAGACCAAAGACACAAGAGGCATTTGGTGATTAGTGAGATTTTATATGCCAGCAGGTTGGAGTAAAAAACAAAAATACAAATGGCTAGTTTTCTATTCAATACCGAATAGCTATTTTCAGCGGTCTCGCGTTAATCCGTAACATCTAAAAAGTTATCAGGGGGCCAATATTTATCACGATGTGGATGTTGAGTAACTCTCCAGAGCTGTTCATAATGTCCAATGCCGTGACTTCTGTGGAAACATCAGATTTCTGAATAAGATAAAGTTTTAGTGAAGATCTTATTTAAAAGCTTTGCTTGATCTTGATCAAATGCTTCTAACACAGGAAAGTAACAGATCTAGCCACATAAGTGTTTTGCGGAGGTTGGCTATGTCTAAGGAGCCAAAATGAGTTTCTATTCACCAATTGAAAGGTTGTCATCCCTGATACTTTTCCAGATGGAGAAACTGAGACTTACCAGATTTTATTTTCATCTGGACCCATGTTAGTATCTACATAAACCTTTTCAAGAGTCTAGACATTCATGCTGCTGTTGTGTGTGTGTGGGGGGGGGGGGCATAATCCATCCTGATTAGACTAATAGTAAGAGACATTTTTGAAAATTGGATTTCATAAGACGACGTTCATTATTTACTCTGTATTATCTATTTCTACGGCAGAGAGAACATCTGATGAATTTGTTTTCATGTTCTCCTGGCTCTTCATGAGAGATAATTTCTGTGAGATTTGAGAGTTACCCATTACCCAGTTGGACTGCGGTGTCAAAAATAGAGATGGTGCGCAGAATGGCAAGAGCTACATCACTGCCTATCTCATAATTGATGTGCACCTTAATGGCCATGAAGTAAAAATTGGATGAAACGCAACCAAAAGATATAGAGGTGTAAGGATATTAGAAATAAAATGCTGGGGTTTTGGCCTCACTCTTTAAATTTCACTCTGTTTCCTCCATAGCATTTTCAGAATAAGAATCAGAATTGCTTTAATCGGCAAGTAATTTTTCAATTGCAAGGAATCAGCTTTGGTTAACGGTGTTAAACAGACAACATATAACAGTCATTAAATTAAGAGTGAAATCAGGGCGATTGTGGTTGATGGTGCAAAGTGGCAAGTTGTGCAAAGCAGTTCAAGGTCGTCCAATGGAAGGGTTGGGACAGTGTCAGTGGGGCCCAGGGGCCTTATTAATGAGGCAGGCTGCTTTTCATTTTCCTCTATGTGTTGCAACAATTTTTTTTTTTTAAAGATTTACACCAAAATGATAAGTTTTAATTTTTAGTGTGCAGATGTTTTCATTTTTGTACACATTCAATGCGAGCCAGATGCTAAATGACTAACCAGATGATAAAACTTACAATGATTCAGGAGTCATATGTTTCAGTACCTCATAAATATATCAGCAGTGAGGTTTAACCTGTACATATGCAATTTGACTTGAAGGTATATCACATTGTGGGTCACTTTGTCCCCAGAGAATTCACATTTACTGTGAAGATAGTCCAACCTTTTTTTAATTTCTGTACAAAGACCTTGAAAAGGAATGTAGAATCCATTGATGTAGGAACAAGAGGTTGGTACTCAAAGCCCTGTGGTTTCTGTTTGTAGTATGAGTTGTTACTAGTCATGTTTTAGCAAGTCTTCAGTGCATGCAGAGCAGAAGTCTGGGTAGAACAAAGAAGGTGGACTCCATTGTACAAAATGCACTCTTGATGATTATCCATTTTATTTGCTTTTGAAATCCATTGGGCAGATTTGTCTTCATGTACATTATTGAGCGACAGTGTCATCAGACAGAAAGTTGATAGGTTCTGAGGTTGAGTTGAGTCAGTCTTTGTGGTGAATTCATTCTAATCTACCAGCAAAGACTGATGTGTACTGACATTTCAGAACACTTGTTTATGATTTTGTCTCTTTTCTACTGCTCAAATCTGTAGCTGCCTATTTTCTCAAGTCAGTTGTTTAATATTCTTTTCAAAGGCATATGGAGGAAGAGGAAATCAAAGAGAATTTTGAATAGCCTTAACTAGAATTTATGGAACTTTACAATTTGTGTTTTCCAAGCTATGGTGATTTTCTTCAAGCTCTCAAACTCTGGATTCCCTCCAATCCCTCTGCATTGTCTGCATTATTATTGACATCAATTAACTTAGAGCTTATGAGTATAGTGAAATATCAGAGCCATGCTTATGTATTGGAAATTATTGTGATACTATAATGCAAATACAAGCAACTACAGAGACTCGTCTAAATTTTACAATGGAAAAGTCCAGTCTTTTGACATGAGCACAGCCATATAAAGTCATGAATAACAAAAAATTTGAACATGTAAGTTGATGGAGTCATTACAGTCATTAGGTTTCTCCGCAACATTCTCAAGTTGTAAAAATTCTTTGAAACTTCTTTTTTCTAAATGGACTCTCATCACTTTGTTTTCTGGGGTTTTAAGACCACACTGGATGAGGAGCGTACACAGGAGAAGGCTGTGGGGGAGACCTTTTGGGGATCAATGTAGTTGTTCTCCAGTCTCAGGGCCACAAGAGTGGAGTCTTCACTGTGGTTGGGGTCACAGATGCTTTCATCAGGGATACCCCTGAAAGACATGCCATCAGTCACATTTTCTTATTCTAAGGGCTAGCACAGTAAGGAACTTTGACTTTGATCGATTTCTTTATTCTTTTCATTTACGATAATTTAAAGGTTTAAAAAGACCCTCTAAGTGTGGAGACGGATTAGTATGGATGCAAGAATGTGTTTAGCTTTCAGATATTCAGTGTATGAGCTCATACAACACATCTTCTTTTACTTTAAACTTTTCCCTTCAGGGGTTGCCACAGCGAATCAACGTCCTCCATCCAACCCTATTATCTGTATCTTCTTCTCTCACACCAACTAACATCATGTCCTCTCTCACTATGTCCATAAATCTTCAGCAAAACATCATGTACTGTCACAGGGACGACATGTGCTGTCCCTCTGAAAGACTCATTCCTGATCATTTCCATTCTCGTCACTCCCAAAGAGAACCTCAACATCTTCATCTTTGCTACCACCAGTTCTGCTACCCTTTTTTCTTCAATGCCACTGTCTCCAATCCATACAAAATCACTGGTCTCACGACTGTCTTTTACACCTTTCCTTTCATTCTGGTTGATATTCCTCTATTGCTCACACTAAATTAAGTCCACAAACACTTATCTTAACTACATGGTCTGTCTGTTGAAGCAGTCTACTGGATTTGTTCAAATCTGTATTAGAGAGCACAACAGTCTTACTGATTTTGTATTACAGGTGAGTAAGCAAGAAAGCACAACTACCTTTCCACTTAACTTGTACCTGTATTATTCTGCTGAAATACATCTCTGTATTCACACATCTTTCTCATCACCCACAGGTATATTTCTGAACATTTCTTAACAGGTCCTTCATATAAACACAGTAATGGAGACACTATACTTTAAAAAACACTTGGAGGAATTTTAGAGGCTTTATAATCTGCTAATTTAGAAAAAACAAATACCCTTAATATCTAACTTGTTATATTTGTTTATTATTATTATACATGTAGAAACATATTTATACAATCGCAAAAACTGTGTGTACTGTCTTCGCAGTCTGGTAAATATTTCCCATCTTTGGTGTCAGTCAACCAAGTGTACGTGCAAGGTCTTTTGAGTGACTAATGAGGTGATTCAGAATAATTTCCAAGGTGGAAAACTTAATTCACTCGTTTTGTTTCCTATTGTGAAGACAACCGCATGTGCAGTGAACCTTCAGGTCTGATATTAGTCAGTGAGTGGTGATGAATGTCAGGCTTTGCTCCTTTAAGCTGTTTGTTTCACATTACTAACTGATTTCCCATGACTTCTGTCTGGTGTTGCTTGGGTCTTCCATTTTTATCTGCCTGCTTTTGTATCAGGTCTAGGGAATTATGTGCTATATAGTCTTTTGATAAATATGAACATTAGCTTCATTAGTTATGATACTTTTGCTGTCATCACAATAATTGGGATGACTTGGCAACACAGTTTGCTCTCAGAAACCCTAATCAATATTTCCTGTAAAGTAAAATGGCAAAATAAGTTGTTCCAATGAGACTTCAGATCAATATTTTCCGAAGACCAATACAGGCATAGCCATGAGGGGACAGTTACCTAAGATGGTTAGTAGCCATGAAAGTAGCAATGTTATCAAAACTTTAAAAACATAAAGACTGGTATTTTCAGCAAAATTATATTACAAGAATGCTGGTAATAGTTATATCATGGAAAAACAGGAAATCTGGGATTAAAAAGTTAAATGAAATTGGATCAGAGGTTCATACCTGATTCTGTTGTTGTTGAGCCTGAGAAAGTGTAAGTTGCTCATCTCATTGATGCCTGATGGCACACTAATCAGCTGATTGTGATCCAGACAGAGTTCCACCATTGAGTGGTAGGAGCCAAAGAAAGACTCTGGTTCAATTCCCTCCCCATCCAGTTTGTTGTAAGAAAGGTAAAGGTATTCTAAACCAGGATCCATGTGGGCAAAGCTATAACCTGCAGACGAGTTGATATGAATTGATATGTACCAAAGAGCTGTAAACACAATCGACTTCGAGCTTGCTTTATACACTTAAAAATGCATTAAAAATGCATTTATGAATCAGTTGTAAGACCAGGAGGCTATAAATGCATTTAAGGGAAACCAAGTCCCTTATTTCAAACACATTTTCCAATAACACTTTCCACCTACCAGGTATCCGCTCTATGTTATTTCCCACCAACACAAGGTGGACCAGAGACTTGGGTAGATAGGATGGTACTAGGTAAAGTCTGTTATGTGAAAGGTCAATGGATTCCAGATTCCTGCAGGAAAAGAAGTGAGAAAGGATTTGAGACGAAAGAAATGAGGTGTATTGGATATCTCTATAGGTGAATGCTGACAAATTGTATTGCTGCAAATCATGAGATGGCAAAATACTAGCATATTATGTTGATTTTCTTTTTGTTATTATTATAAATTCACTTGTAAATAATTTGACCTTGGACAGTCTTCTTTTTTTGTCCCACCTCAATTCAATCCAGGCCATGGGAGCAATCCTGGTTTCTTCCAGCCTGTTGTGTCTCAGAGAGACTACATTCAGATTTTGGGTCTGGTTGAAAACTGCCTCGGAGATTTCTTCTATTAGATTGTTCTCAAGGTACAGTTCCTTCAAGATAGTTGGAAAAATAAAACTCAATGTTTGTCATGATCTAGAGTGAACTTCTTGGGAGAAAAGAAGAGAATCACAGCCACTTTAGGGATCCTATGACATCATATTTTTGTAACATGTTTTTTAGTAAAAGAATGAGACCAGTGTGGAAATTCTCAAAACACAGTGATGTTTGCTAAGTGGTTTTGGATCAGTGATTTTGGCAGACTTCTCTATGTCTTGAAACTTTCAGGTTATGAATATATCATCCATCAAAAGGGAACCAACCGAAGTTTGTATCTGTACAATATTTGTATAAACAGGCAAATATCTTATACTGGATGTTCCTGATATAAACTTAGATACCTTAATTTAATTCACAAATAAGGCGTGGTTAAGGTAGATCATGATCAGCTGTTGGGGTATGGCTCAGAGAAACAATGTGGGGTTTGCAAAGAGTGCAGGAAAACTCTTATAGATTGAACTTGGGCTTAGGATTCACAGAACCATCATGGCCCTGTTGTTTTGTGGCATTCTTGGTTAACCAGTGGCTATAATTACAGGTTTAGTGAACTGGTTTCCTCATAGGTAGAGGCAGAGTTTCCTCAACCAATGAGCCATTAATACAGCCACAGAGGCACAGCATTGCTCAGGGAGAAAAATTGTGATAAGTCAAAAACATCCATCTAACAAAATGTCCACTCTGTCAAAATTTAGTCCTCCTCTTCAATCTCTTTTGTTCCATGATTCAGTCTTAAAATGATGGTGTATTTTCCATCTCACTCTCCTTGAAGGCCTTCAATAATGGCCCCAAGGGTTGGTAAATGTTTTAATCATTATTTTTCCAAGTCAGTTTTAACAGTGGAACCACAACAATGAAGCAGCAATTTAAAGTTAGCTTGTTTTTTGATCCAGTTGAAGGCTTTCTGAGTCAGATCCTTTCAGAAACTATTGAAGTGGCAATGAAGAGATAGGAGAGATTATGTATATTATATGTATACATATGTTGCTCCTTACCAGTAGTGAACTGGGAAGACCCTGCGGTACAGTGCGGAAGTGATTTCGCCCCAGTCTGAGGTAGGAGAGTTGAACGAGAGGGGTGAGGGCCAACGGATCTACATTCCCCTCACTCAGCAGATTTCCTTCCAATTCCAGAATCACCAGGCTGTGTAGGTCTTCAAAATTCAATAACACAAAATTTCATCCACCCCCTGGTCAAAACTTGTCACAGAAAGTACATACAAACAGAAAATGCATACAAACAGGTGAATGACCAAAATACAGTAAGCTGGGAAGGGAGAAAACACATCTGATTATCTGCAACCATAGTTTTGCGATTCAGACACCAACATAGAGGAGAGTTTTATCTTTAAAAGACAGCCTTGATGGCCATGCTTTGCAATTTTAGCCAGTTTCATTAAGTGAATGTGACTGATGACCAAGTGTTTACTGATAATACCAGCTGAAGTCAGTATAGAAGTGTTTCTACAAAAAGCTGTATGTTTACCTCGCAAGCTGTTTTTTTGGATCCCTTGCAGTCTGTTCTCGTTGATCTTCAGCTCCTGAAGGGTAGGAGGGAGGTTGGAGGGAATGGATTCTAGAAGATTTCCGTCCAAGTACAGACGCCTGAGAATCTTCAGACCCTAACAGACACATGGTGGTAGAGTTTTACAGTATTTGTGTATGAAATGCACTTACTGGTCACAATTAACTATCAAAACTGGCGAATTCCTACAGATTCCATGATAGATTTTGTTGGTCCCTGTTACAAATCAGGGGTTTTGAGGCCCTTTACCACATTGTCATTACATACCCAAAACTTTGCTAAATTTCATACCAATTTCCTAGTATATCAGTTTCATGTGCAATTCTTCGTGTTTTGAATCTTGTCATCACTCATCAGTATCATGTCTGGATGCCTCCACAGACTAATATTGAAAAACCACAGAATCCTCAGAAAGGGCCTGAATTTATGCAGTATGTCAGTATATCTTACTTTAAAGGTTTTCGCATCAATTCCAGCAGAGGTCAATTTGTTTTTCTTCAGGTTGATCCATTCTAGATTTGGAATACCATTGAAGGCTTCTGCTGGGATGGTGCTGATGTTGTTGCCTGCAGAATAATTTCTGTTAGTTTACATAGGGCAGCAAAGAAAGGGCTGCGTATTAATTTTGCCAATAGTTTTTTAAAGTTTCCAATTCCCAAAATTACACAATTGTTTATACCTTTTCCTTATTAGTTAACTTTGTTTTTAAGAAAATATCCATTATATTATGAAGAACGATGATCACAGTAAGCGGGTCCCCTCCATGTTTTTCACCTGATTTATGATAATTGAGAGCAACTAATGGAATACAGTGTTTGCAGAAAAGGGAAATTTCTTAAGTGATTCACTGACTTTTCAATGGATGTTAGTATTTTGAATATTTCTGATAAACCATTTAAGATTTGGTATGATGGCATATGACCTCTTGTAAATATTTCAAATCCATATGATTACATGCACTCAGTAGTCAGCCCATTCATGACTGTATCTATCTTTATACTGACAAAATCCACCCACACACAGACATATGAATCCTGTCAAAGTTAGGACATCAATTTGCCATTAAAACTCAGACAGTGACACTCACTAATGACATGAAAGCCCAGTTGCAAGGATAAATGTGTGTTAAAGAAATATGAGACATTCACTTACCCTCCAGATTTAGAGATTTAAGTTCAGGTATGGCCAAAGGAGGGAAATAGCTGAGTTTTGCATTGTCACACGTCACTGTGACATCAGAGATGTCACAACCTGGAGGAAGACTTACTCTGTTTACCTGTCTCTCCCTCCCTTCCTCCTCATCCTCCTCCACATAAGACTCCATCTCCTTTATTTGATCCTCTTTTGCTACAGGGGGGTGTGGAATTGGAGCAGGGAGGAGATCTGGTTCCTCTGGCTCTTCATCTTCTTTTGGGAGCATCTGAAAGACGTCTCCTCTGAGCCACACTTCCTCCTCCTCCTCCACCTCTTCCTCCCCTTGTGTCAGTAACTCTTCCCTCAGTCTTTCCTCCTGTCTTATCCTTTCCTCCTCTAGCTTCCTCTCCATTTCCCTCTCAGCAGCCTCTCTGGACTTCCTGTCTTCCTCCTCCTGCCTCCTCCTCAGCTCTTCCTGTTTCCTTTTCTCTTCTTGCCTAATCCACTCCTCCTCCTCTTTTTCCACCAGCAGCCTTAGTGCCTCCTCCTCTTGCCTTCTCTTCTTCTCAACTAATTTCCTCTGCCGCTCCTCCTGCTCCTTCCTCTCCTTCCTCCTCTTTTTCTTCGCCTCATCCTTTTTCCTCAGGCGTTCCTCTTCCTCTTGTTGCTCCTCTTCCTCTCGCCACAGTATGCGCTGGATCTCCTCTTGGGTCAGTGGTATAACTGGTTCACCAGGTTCATTCTGAACTGGGGAGTCACCAGAAAGGTCAAGGCTGAGGTTGGGGTCTGAGGTGGGTGAAGGGTGATGTGGAGCAGCCAATCAGGGCAGGAGATATGCAAAGAGACAGATAAGGTGACAGTATGGAAAGGAAAGATAAATTTGAAGGAAAAAGACGGGAGAGGATACCAAAAGAGGAGAAAATAACAGACAAATAAAAATAACTAAGAAAAGATGACAGGATGGAGAAAGAAGTTGCTAAGATGAAACACAGAGGAAGTGGACAGATAGACAGACAGACAGACATAAATGACTGTGTGTTAGTGTTGTAGACAAATACCCTTAATTATCCATTCAGACGGAGACATAAGTAGTTTTTTTAAGCTAAAGAGCCTTGTCCGAATCCACTGTAAACTTAGGTGTAGTAATTTTACTTATTAGGCTTTTTATTTTATTTTTAATTTAATCTGTTTTGTCATTTTTTTCAGCTGCTCCATTACTTGCAACTTTTTTCGATGGTATTTGTGGTTGTTATCTATGTGCGATATTCCAACACAATATACCCTATTCCAGCTGACCTGAGAAGAGAAATGTAACTTCCATGTACATTTTCCAAGGCAAAAAGAGCAAGCTATAAAAACAAACTGACTGGTTGGTAATAAAAAGATAACAGCACATATGTTTTACAAAAATGTCGTGCATGCGTTCATTTAGTCTTTTCCTGGGATTGAGTTACTGTAAATCGTTACAGGAAAATTTACTCCACTGGATGTTGGATCAAGGTGGGAATCATTAGCCTGACGTTCCAGATGGTTTAATGCACGGAACCATCTGGATCCTCTATGATTACCTAGAAGCACTTTGGAGATGAGCAGGCATTTTCAAAGAAAGAAAAGAAATATTGCAAATTAGCTAGTGATTGGAGCAACTATTTTTCAATCACAAAAACCATTCAAGAGAGAAAACATTATTAACTAAAAAAAAAAAAAAGGAGCCTGTATTATTTGCTTTCTCTTATTTTGTAACTAATGCTGCAGCAGTATCTAACCAAACCTCTTCAGAAGCCTCTGCCATTGTTTAAGTCTCTTCCAATGGGACTTTTTTTATTGTCACATTTAAAACTGAGTCCTAATTTTATTAACCATTTAAGCACCCACATAGCTTTGAGTCCTATCTTGCTTTATTTGCTATTGATCTTTGACGTGGTTTAATCAGGTTGTTTTGCATGATTGGGAGTCAAAAGACGGAATCAGCAGCCTATTAAAAAAAGTATTATTATTATTACAAATAATTTAATTTGTATTTCCAAACATTGATAAAATATTAAGACCCCAATTGTAAAAATACAATGCTGTATTCATTATGTAGGCCATGAAAAATATTATAATACATAGGTATCTGTAATTTATAAACTGATATATATATATATATATATATATATATATATATATATATTCTTTTTCGAGAAAGGATGTATGTACAACGGTGAGATGCAAATCACATGTTTGATTTAAGAGACATTGTATGCATTTCCTCCAAGTTTTTGAAATTATTTTAGTGATAATCTTGTATTTCCAGAATGTTTAATTCATGTCCTAAACTGGGGATTGTCGCTCTGCTCTAGATGGTTTTATAGCACTTTGGATAGTTAATGAGAAGAAAAGAGAAAGGGTTTCTATGACCCAGGCCATACAAATAGCTGTACATGTAATGAAAAAAATATATACATATCTAGATATTTTAAATGTATTAATCTATCATGTTATTAATAAAAAAATAATGAAACTGTATTAATTCCTTTCCATTACATATTATGCTCATGAGTACAGACTCCTGATGGCCCCTTCTTGTTACATTGAGCACAAGGTCTCCTCTTGAGGTCCTAAGTCATATTCAAGGTCAAGACTTAACGCTGTTCTATTTACAATGAGATAACCTCTTCAAATGACTGCTTTTCTATAATATTTTTTCCTCCTCAGTCTCTTCATGGAAACAGAGCTTAGCTTGTTTATTAATTGAACCATTTAAATGAGTGTTAGCCCTTCCGCCGGCTAATACAGGTTTGAGATTCTTCTGCATATTATTTTAATTTGTGCCTGCAGGGAGTACATGCACACCATCCTATAAATCTAGCAGAAATGCATCTATTTAGTTCTGTGTTTTTTTGAATCTCAAGTTGAACTTCCAAGTTTCCATTTTGAAAACTGTTGAATGGACAGTGATGTAAAGCATCTTAGACATTGAAAATAAAAAAAACATGTGGTATTTGACCAATATTTAACCAAAATGTGCAACTTGTGCACATTTTACAAGGCACTGGTGGAAAAACAAAACAGCATATTAATGCTCAGAGATGAGAACTGCTTCATAAGTATTACTGTTTTTGGTTTAAATTTGAATCAAATAAGTCCTCATTGTCAGAAACGCTGCTCATCTCCTCTACTTCTTGAAGGTTCACCATGGTCATGCCACATGTTGTGTTTCTACCTGGCTCCATGCAGACTGGGCAGCAATCCCCAGCAGGGGTGAAAGGGAAGTGGCAGTGTGTTACAGGACAGTCGATCTCATCACAAACAACCCGCCCTTGAGTACACAGACAGGTGACACAGGGCGTCGGTGACCACACCGACTGGTCGAACATGGTCAGGCCCTGGTAAACACACTGGCCTCGCTTACCTGAAAAAACAGATTAGCCGGTTTCGTTGTTACTAAAAGTTCAGCATTTGCTATAATAGTGACTCAATGAAAAGAGATTGTAAACTAGAAGCAAAATGTACTTCTTCTAAGTCAGATGGGAAGTTTAAACCAACAGGCCAGACTTGGTGCTCAGTTTCAATTGAATTTAAGAATGTATTTGCTAACAGAATGTAAGTGTTTAACACTTTGTCATCAGACCAAAAAACAATTTAATTTCTACATTGATGTTTAGTTTTTGGTTTTGCCGGTCTTCTGTCAGCATTATGAGTGGATTGGCAGTATGACAACTTATAAGGCCAAATAAGGGAACATTTCCACAGAAAAGTTCAAGTCATTTATGGCTTATTCAATCTAGCAACCTATGGCTCACACTTGTATTATGTCAACTGTGGTCAATCTCTTCCTGAGCTGCAGTAAACTGTCAAAGCAATTTGTGTGTGTCATCTTAACTCTTGCACTTTATCATCGAGCCCAGACAAAGCAATGCTTGTTATTGTTTCCACTCCTCCCTCTGCATTATCTCACCTTTTCACATCAGACCTGCAACTGAATGAGGCTCTTACTGTGTGTGACTCAGTAGGAAGGACTTTCAACCCCTATGATAAAACAGGAAGAGTCCCTCTATGATCATTTTAAGTCTGTCATTTATCCTTTCTAATGGTATGCTCTTTGATACATTTCTAGGGACACAGATAGTTAAGGGGCTTTGCTGTTTTCTCTCAAATGCTGCCTCTAATTTCTTTCCATCAATTTTGCTGTGAGCACCGAGACTGACCCTTTTATCTCAGAAAAAGGACACATACTTCAGAGCTTTTCTGTTGTCTTTTAGTATTATCTTGCTGTCATAAAATCCTGTCCCAAACAAGCTATTGGGCCATGATTTAAGTGTCATTTTATTTTATTTTATCTGTGCTATCGCAGTTTGAACTTTCAGATAAATTCACTGATATAGAAAACAAAAATTTATTAGACATTAAGTGATGAGACTATGTGTCATTCCGTAACAAGATAGTAACTGTAAAGACAATACACATTGTGGTTTTTTAGGATGTCAGGCTTTGCATTTCTGCATCATAGGATAAACCAAAGATAATTTCAACAAAGGGGTAGTTACATGACCAGAGTACAAATTCAGTAAGACCATAGTGAAGGCAGATTGATAGTCAAACTTTTTCCTGCATCAGCCAGAGTTTTCAGTCCCCATATATAATGTTATTATGTGATAGATGTTCTGCAATTCATGAACAATTATCCATCACATTTCAAGGAATCTGCAGATTAGAGCTGTGAGATGATGTCTCCATCTTGTGAGAAAAAAAATGTCCAATGACTTTGAGAATTCGCACAGTCTTATGTCTGCCAATCAGATTCATAGTATAATCAGGATTCTGCAGATCTTTTATCTCTGTTTCTGTAAACTGTATTTAAGACCACCTCCAAGCATTGAGACTTTTAATTCCACGAGATCAGCTGCTGGCCTGAGCAGGAGTAAATAGTAGTTTAGTGATCTGCCCAACAACACCGTCATGGTTTTACTAGTCTGAGCTTAAAAAGACGAGCTCGTCTTTCTAAACTGAATTAATCTCAAAGACTTGCTTTTAGTTTGAGGCTGACTTGCTGGTCCTGTCATACTGAGCTCCTGGTCTCGTAACCCTGAGTTTAATTGACATATTTCATTTACTGACCTGGGATAACGCTGTAGCTCGAGTGATGTTCTGGTATGTTCTTATAAGACTCCAAGAACAGAGTTTTATCTTGGTTTTCTCTCTGTTCCAAAGGAATACTGGGACCTGAAATCAGTTTGATCTTAGTATGTCCAGAGTGATGCTCTCTGGCCGCCCTTTGGCCTGCAACAGACACATAGCCGTACAGTCATGAGCAAAAACCATTGGATTGACTGACTGGCTAGCTCGTTTCACTTTTTTTCATTATGGACTGCATGGAGTGCACAGAACAAGTGTCATATCGTCCATTTGCTTGTGATTTCCCATTGCTATCCTGACTATTTTCCAACCACATGTAACCAAATTTAGAACAGTAGAGTCTTTTACATAATGCAGGAATTAACCGACAGAGTTTAGGATTGAAACGAAAGTGGTTCATTACATCTTATATATCAAATAATGTTGTACTGTGGGGTTTTGTTAAAATGTTGCTTCCATGCATTAAATAAACAAAACACATAATGTAAATTATACAGCTTTGTATTTTGTGAGAATTTGGGAATTCCAAATAATCAAATCCTATTTCTTAAGTAGGCTTAGCGCATTTTTTACGAGGCTTAGATATAGATTTACTTAAATGTTAAAGTTGTTTAGAGAGCTGAACCTTACCCTTTCTGTCGCTCTTCCTCTTCACCTGATGGGTCTCATCATTCTGGTTGCGAGGTCTGTTTCTGGCCTGAGCATCCGAACTGCTTAAGGCCATCAGCAGCCATAGACTGGCCACTAGCAGCCACAACTTCATCCCTGCAGATAAGTGTGGAACCAAGATCAGGTCACCATGTACACACCATTCTGATGAGAACAGATTCTATGCTTCCTGGTACTAGAGAAATAATGAGGTTCAATACTGTACTGATGTCAAAGTACATTGTTAAAACTTACCCCTTGGGGTTGCATGGCTGCAATAACCCATTGGGCTTGTACACAAAGAGACTATTTGTCCAGACTTGCGGTTAACTGCTCTCTCAGTAGGACTCCAGTTGTTTAATAGGTAAAATATTAACTTAACCCTAAATAAAAGCTAGTGTATAAGTGCTGATGTTTGCATTTGCCACAGTTTAAAATAAAAGGATCAAAGTCATCAGTCATCCCACTTGAAGGCTCCCATCATCTCTTGTCTATTTTTGCACTGCCCTGTAAACCTGAGATACAAAGAAGTCAAAAAAAGGGACTTAGTCTTCATCATCAGATCTGGATATTTCTCCACTCACAGAAAAAGAAACTGGTAAAAATGCAAAGGTTATTACCTGCAGCAGCTCCTGAGACAAAAAGAGCTGTGATGCCACTATTGCCCCTCATATAGGTTCTGTGATGGGGTCCTAAAGCATGCGTACACTTGTAAATAATGACTAGTCTATACGCTGCAGTCCTGTCATTATTAAAGTAGAGATCTTACATTCACACACACCTGATATTTTTGTCTTCGGCTGATTCCTGTCTACAGGGTGATCTCTGTCAGCCTTAATAACAGTTGTTGTTGTAGCTCTGCTATGAAGCATGAGAAGATGTTGGTGAAAGAGGAGTGTTTAATTTAGACAGTCAGATAGGGTTCTTAATGTGTTTGATGTTCTTAATGTGTTTGATGTGGTTCTTAATTCAAAGGGATTGTCAACAAGTCCATATAGTGAAGCATGTAAAAGCCACAGAGTCAGTGTTGGAATGCACAGAGCAACTTAAGGCTTCTCTCAGATTCATCGAAAGCTGGCTGAGGAACAAAAGTTTTTTGAAATTTACTTTTCATTTACAGAGGAAAATATCTACATCTTTTGTCCTCTTGAGATCACTTGGCTTTTTATACTTGGTTGTCCGTTTTGGAGTATAAAACACGATTGATATGTGATTTATTCGATGTGTAAGCTAGGAGTGCCTTTTCTCGGAGAAACTATTAAAGCCTGGTCTAAACCCCTACCCTCATGCAAAGTTCGGAGTGAACTCATCAGCTCAAGGCATTATTCTGCTGTGAGGATAAACTTAAACTGAAACGTTCATAGTTCAGGGTACAAATTTGTTTTTAAAGGGGGATCGTGAAAAGGTAATAATACATCACTTTGTGAATTTCGGACATAGATTCTTGAAGGAGACATATAAATGGGAGTGTGGACGGGGTTACAAATAAATAAAGTGAGTTACCTAACTGCTGAGTCTAGAGAGACGGTTGTTTCCTGAACAAAGCCCGTTAACTCGTCACTTTTATCGACTTCTTGTGTATGATGCCCCCTTGTGGCCGAACACAGTTTTTAAGAGTAAAGTTGATTTTTAAAAGTTACAGCATATTTTCCCTTTGCAGGTAGCCATGGACTTTACAAGGTCCGATGACGGCTTCATTTCCATATAAACACTCATATTCATTTATCTTGTTTTATTCTGAATGAAAACAAAATTTAAATCTTCAGCACCATGTGTTGGAGGTCTGAACACACGATCAGTCAGCTGAGACCCTCCCACCACAACCCATCAGCAGCATCAACCAATGAGGAAGCAGAGAGAGAGAGAGAACTATGGTATCCTCAGACAGGAAAGAAAACAGGGGGGAGGGGGGAGACATGGAAACTATTTTAGCTGTGCACTTTCAGGATGAGCAGGCTCAGATGGAGACTTCAGCAGCCAGAGATGAAAAAAATAATCAGGAGTTAGTGTAGCATTATTGTTTTCCTCTATATTTAATGTATTAATTTAACATAAGAATATAAATCAAACTGTCACATCTTTTTGCCTCTATTACTGCAGCACCCATACCTGTAGGACCGTGGCAAACGTCAACATTTACATCTGTTTAACTTGTTTATTCGCTCACTGTCTTTCTGTAATAACTTGACAACTGAAATAGATATGGATGTTTAAAATTTCCAACAACCAAACTTGACGTTTGAAAATTATTTCCAAAAGTACATTTCATTTTTTTTTACATCACTGTTTTATTTCATGTAGTTTTCAATAACTATGATACATAGATATCTAAATTTACTTACATTTGTTGTTGTACACACTGTATTTTGTTTGAATGTGTGCAGGACATAAAGCAGTTCACTTGTTTATTTGGTTATTTAATTTTACTGAAAAATGTTTCATTTGTTTGTGGCGTCTCTGAGAAATGTTCTGGTTCATTGCTTCAGCTTTTTCCCTAAACTAATGACAACCTCAGTCATTTGTGTAACACTGCTGCTGCTTGTAGTGTATTAATTATCCTGCTCTGTTTAGATACGCAATTGCGGTAATGTGTCATCACATCTGTCTGTACAAACTTTTCTGCTGGCCCTAAAAAGCACCTGGAACTACATGATGTTTTCTCATCACAATTTTGTCCCAGGAACTGCTTCCTAGGTACGCTCTTGTACACTGATACCCAAATTCAACTGCCTCACTTTTATTTTTTTTCCTTAATCTGATCAAAAAGGCATTGAACAAGTTCAGAGGAGTTTGTGCCCGAGAGCAAAGTCTCGTTGAAGAGGGTTTACTTGGTTTCCGTCCATAAGTCTTGATAATAAATCGGGAATAACAGTTCGGCAGTGAAGCCCAGACTGAAAATGTTAAACATTGATAAGTAGGACAAATAAGTAGCCCACTGAATTTAGAAAAAAGAACCCAAAATATCAGGCAAGCAGCTTTTGACGTTGAGAAGCACAAGTAAACATGAAGCAGAAGTCTACATTCTGCACATTGCAGAATTACCCAGCACAAATTTGGGGGGATTTGATCAAAATCACTAAGGTCAACAAACAGTCCAATTCCGTTTGCTCCTTTCTGGTTCAGATCAGTTGATTAAACATAATCACTTTAATTTCACTTCAGTTATACTCCTTCTTGGTCCAGATGTAACATGAATAACTTTTGGACATGTGAAGAAAACATCTATGATAAAACAGCTGCAACTGTTTAGAAATCAGACAAACAAATAGAGGAAAGAAACTGAGACAGAAAGAGGGACTGAAGGGCGGGGCTGACAGAGGGGAGGAGATGAGAGCGGACAGACAGACAGACTGAGGGGAGGAGATCAGGACTGACAGACAGATGTTAACTCTACATTACCAGCAGTTTAAAGGCAGCCAAAGGACTTTGGGCCAACTTCTTCCACCCTCTTTCCTCCTCTTCTGGTTCCGCAGGCACTCCAGGAGAGCTGTGTGTATGTGCGTGTCACTGGATGATGATCTCGTCGGTGTGTTTCTTTAAGTCGAGCTGTTGTGGAGAGCAGGATACTCAATCCAGCTTTTGTGCTGTGAGAAAAAGAAGAAGGAGGGAGACAGAGGGAGGGGGTGAATGGTGTAAGAGACAGATGGATGTCTGTATTTATTGTCTGGGAGATATGTGGCCAACAGGCTGCAAGACTTCAGAGGTAGACAAAAGGACACAAGTTAAACACTGAGTAAAAAGGAAACTGGATGCAGTTACCAGGTGAAATGAAATGAGAGAGGAATTGCGGCAGAATCCAGGCCAGAGGTCACACAAAACAAAAGTCCTCACTTTTGTGTTGACAAGAAAGAGAAGCTGTTTCATAGCATCCACTTAATCATAGACCAAAATCACAAGACCTCTGCTTGAGAGGAAAAAAGAAAGTGTGAGTAAGAGTGAGAGTAAAAACATGCAGAAAAAGCTTTTAACATTAAAATGAAGCAAAAAGGAAAGGGAATACCTTTTAGGGACATTTCACATCAAGGGAAATTTGCTGTTTGTTTTTTTTCTCCAGTCTCAGTGAGCTGCAATGAGAGACTTTGGAATGACGTGTTTGACAAAATGGTTGCTGTTTAGCCTTCCAGCAGCACACATACTGCACTTTGATACTGTTCTTATGGGTCATAGAGACACAATACCTCACTGAAACACTCCATGCTTAGCCTGCAATATATATTCATGAAGAGAAAAACGATTTGACCGAAGAGAAGACAGATGCCAAATAGTCCAACACGAGTAACTTTGTTAAAATTTTGGAGGGTTGACTAGTTTTCCTTTTCAACCTGGAAAGAATTTGAACAACTTTCCAGTCTTGGAGGACACTTGGAAAGTGTTAGTACAGACAAACTTTCCCAGGGGAAAAAAAAGGGTTTTATTGTTTTTGATAAAGATTTAATCACTTTCCTGTTCCTATCAGACCAATTTAAAACAAATAATATTTCAAATTATGGATAACCTCAAAAACTAGTTGTTTTTAACCTTTATTTTGACACTTGTTGATTTTTATCTTTTCTTTAATCACTCAACCTTTCATTGTTGTATTGAACAGAATACAAACTGCTGCTCAGTTGGCTGACCTTCCAGCCCTGTCACAGGGAGCTTACAAAAGAAGAGCAAGAAGTAAAGAAGTCAAATCTGATCCTTGCTCAAGCCAACTGAAATTGGTTGGATCCTGTAATCGACATAATTTCAGATTAGAGATAGCAGCTTTGCAGTTTGATTGACACACTGATTATTTAAACTTCATTTTACCCAAAATGCTTTTCAGTTTTGTACCCTGAACTCGATGTAAATTCTCACAGCTTTTATCACAAAGTAAGTAAGAAAGCCTGCAGCCTTTTTGATACATCGGTTTGCACACACCAATGTCGACAAGGTTTATCTGTTGCTGTGAAAGGGGGTTCTCTAAGAATAAATAAAAACTTAGTGCCAAAAAACTGAAACAGCCACATTGTAAATAACTCCTAAAATTTCTTCTTGTTTCACTTTCAGCTCTTCCCTTCAGGGGTCGCCACAGCGATCAACCTCCTCCATCTAACCCTATCCTCTGTATCCTCCTCTCTCACACCAACTAACTTCATATCCTCTTTCACTACATCCATAAATCTCCTCTTTGGTCTCCCTTTGGACCTCCTACAAGGCAGTTCCAGACCAGCATCCTTTATATCCATTATATTCAATAGCCCTCCTCTGTACATGACCAAACCATCTCAGCCTCTGACCTTATCTCCAAAACATCTAACATGTGCTGTCCCCCCATACTCATTTCTGATCATAAATAACTGCTAAAACAAGTTCCAAATTAAAAAAATGTCCTACTTTTAGCACATTTACATAAATTAACTTCTAAAATATACCCTGTATGGGCAATACAGTATTGACATCCACATTTTTGTCAAAAAACATTATGTTGCATCAAGGACAGTAATCCTTTTACCAGGTAGTATACCAGGTATTTTTCTTTTCCAAAAGCATGTTTAGAGATGATGTTTGGATGCACAGAATGTGGTCTTTTATCAGCTGTGGAAGGAGAGTCCTTTTCTGGTTTAAGTATCTGAATGGTGGTGATCAAAATATCTAGATCTTAATCTGGTTCATGTGACCTGTTTTATTCACATGAGGATTTTGTGTTGAAATTCATGTAAAAAGGCACTAAATTAATCTGCTTTTTTTTCTCATTAAAGACAGAAGACAAACATAAAGAGCTCAGAAAGCAGGCATGCTGTGTAAAAACTGAGTAAAACTCAAGATAACAAAAGATCTGGCTCTGGTCTGAGCTAGCCAGGTTTATCACAGCAACCTGGTTGTGATTACAAGCGCACAGCTGTAGATACCTTTCTGCTGAGTCGCCTGGGCCTGCCCTTCACCTGTCTCACATGCCTGTAAGGCCTGTGAACACTGCCCAGCAAGGGTGCCTGTGATTCCAGTTTGGCCTGTAAAATAAAAGTCCAGCCGATGAACAGATTAGTACGAACTTAACAGGCAGTAGAATTTGAAAATTTGCTAAACTCACTCAGAACGCTGATGTGGGTCGGGAAGTTCAAATGCTTGTTTTCTGTGCAGAAACAATGATGCATCGCTGGAGCTGAGGTTGATCTCAATAAACGTTTCAGCTAGAAAGTTACGGTCTGAGATGCGGTTTCATTCTTGTCATCTTGGCTTCAGTCTCTGGGCCGATGCAGATGATTAAATGAATGCTGTACTGCCCCCTGCAGGATAATTTGCAAACAGAAATAAACAGTAGTAACAGTAATTTTCAGCGTGTGTCTGGGGGGGTGCAGAACACTGCAAATTTGAACAGTGAAAATAAAGTCACACAAAAAATAAAAAAAACTCTTAAATGAAATGTCTTAATTTACAATAGAATTTTGAAAATTGCATTTCACAACAATGTTATTTCAATGATGATCAGATGTTGCTGTGAACTCAGAAAGCCATTTTCTTAACTCTAACTCTCAGTGATATTTTTTCTTGTTCTCCACAGCATCATCATTTTACAACATAGTTTCTTCATTAAACCATCCAAAAATGTGGCAAAAAAACATGGATAAATCCTCCCACCACAGGCAAATGTCATTGTAGATGTTTGATACTTTGAGAAAATTGAATCAGAGAAATACAGTTAGCTGTTGTCATGTGGCAGAGTAGAGGCTGAGCCTAACATCCTGAGCATCTCTTACACCTTCTATCAAGCCTAAAATCATCTGGATAGAAACCAGAGCTCATTTTCATGAGTGTGAGTCCTAAACAACAGCTTCATTTTGAATTTAAAATTCCCCCTGTCTTTTTCTCTTTGTGCAGGCCAAATATTCCTCTGTAGTATCTCTTCCTGGAGGCTGCAGGTCAGAGGTCATGGCCCTGCAACATTCTGAGCTTCCAGGGTAATTAAAAACAGAAATTCTATATTATAAATATTTGAAATACATCTGAAAACAATACTGTTGCTACTTTCAACCAAACGTGGTCTCTCTGTGTTTCTAGCTGCGTCTTTTTTGTGAATTGGTTAGTGGAGGTTTCTGAAGAAGGCGAGGTGACTGCAAAGATTGACCTGCTGACAAAGATTCCTGAGAGAGGTGAGCTGCTCCTCTGGCTCCCTGAGGCCGACCATCGGTGAAACATAAAAACTCACTAAGAGTTCAAGGTGTAGATTTAATTATGAACTCATAGAAAGCAAAAGTAGTTCAAATAGAACAAGCTTAAGAAAAACATGTATGCTACAGCTTTATGAATGGCATTTAAATAGTCTCACAATTGCCTCTAAAACATTATCTATACCGGCAATGGGTTCTATTATTGAGACACAAACTATCATAAGCATTACGGTTAGACTTTCCTTGAAAAGAATTTTCTGCAATTCTATTCAAATATATGTTGCCCTCCTATCATCCATCTCTGAATTAATGCCATGTGGTGTCATGGAACCATGGACTATAATGTTTAAGATAAGATAATACTTTATTGGTCCCCATAGGGGAAATTCGTGTGTTGACAACTGGATCTGTAGTAAGAGCAAAGAAGCTGGTGGAGGAGAATCTATAGAGGTGGCGGTATGCCCTGGAGAGAAACTGAATGGTAAACTGCAGCAAGACAGGATACATGTGTACAGAGGAGGGATAGTAAATATATGGGCAGAAGGATGCTGGGGTTGGAACTGCCAGGCAGGAGGTCTAGAGGGAGACCAAAGAGGAGATTAATGGTGGGCTGAAAGAAGAGATGAAGTTAGTTGGTGTAAGAAGAGGATGCAGATGAGGGTTAGACTGGGGCAGACGATTCGCTGTGGTGACGACTGAATGGAGTAGCCAAAAGGAAAAGATGTCCTTTGAGTGCATTTAGTAGGCAACTTGAACTTTGGGTTGAAAGAACATATAGTGAATTTACTGAGGAGTGAATTAAACTGAAATCACAAAGAACTTAAAAAAAAAAAAAAGTGTCTGCCTTGATGATAAATTGTCAATTTTCATGACTTACAAAAAATATATTTTGAATCCAACTGTATTCCATACATATTTATTCACTTTTTCAAAATGTAACCTTTGAGATAATGTGTCTTTTCCTGTTTTGTCTCTGCAGCACTGGAGATCTTTCCGTCTGAGGCAATAGGAGGCAATGCTGAGAGTTTTCACAGCCTACTAAGGCTTCTTGGACCTGAGGCTGCAATCGAGTCTATCATCAGGGCAATCAGTCTTTCACTAGATGTTTAACAATGAGCCGAAAAAAATGTTTCTCTGCCAAACCACGAAACTCTTGAATATTCCAAACAGTTTTGTATTTTCTTTTTTACAAACATGGAAATAAAGACAGTAACTGTTTCCAGGTTTAGTCTCTTAGAAATCCTTTATTCAATAGAAAGTTTAATTGTGACAGCTGTAGGAGCAAAGCTCATTGGTCAAAATCTAGAAAAATAAATAATTTAAATACAAAATGCCAGACTGTAATTTTGCCAAATAGTTTCTCTCTCAAATATTTACACACATGCAGTTCATACAAATCTGTAAGGATCACAGTGATGTGATGTCTCTGCAGGCTGACACTCAGGCAGCAGGGGGAGGCAGAGAACTACCAAAGCCCAGACACACACCACTCTGGCTGAAGAAGACAGAGGTCTGGAAACACTACTCTTAATCCAACAGGGCATTAATATTAATTCATGATAATTTCCTGGAGTTCATTTTTTTTCAGCTTTAATTACAAATACTTTTGGACTTTATTAGCTTCACACAAGTCTCAGCTGTCACTATGTCTGACAAAATTATCATTGAATAGAAGGGAAAGTTACATTCACAATGCAGTGCTCAAATATTTTGTGTAGTTTCAGCAGCGCAAATCATAAATATGTGACAACAATCCAGCTGTGAAAACAACTGAGAATAAAGCTGTGTCAGATCAGATATGGAAAATAAAAAGTGGGAGACACCAATACCTGTGTTTCAGTGGCAATTCGGGGGGCTAAAACAGCAGAGTATGATAATTTTCCTGACTACTCATTTGACAGAAATGATCTGTTTTGAATTCACATATTCCTTAGTCTTTTTCGTAAATTTTCATTTTCTATTGTCTGCAACTTTTCAACTTTTCGAAAATTTTCAACAGGATGAATTGGGGTTTGCATTAAGAAGTTTGGCCTCTGAGCCACACTAACAGCATTTAAAATTGCTGGTTGTGTGCATACAAAAAGGTTGGTACATGTTGGTCTGTTATTTAAGGGTTGGAGGAGTCTAGTAATGGAGGAACCAAAACATGTCTTAACAGGAGAAAAATTCACTCTGCAACCTGTCAACACTGGGCTAATGTCTGCAAGAGGCCTTGATGTGCAAAAACTTTGAAAACCTCCCGCTGGATACCACAAAGTGTTATACCTCCAAATGCTGCATTATTTAGCATTAAATGTAAGTTAATTGCAAGACTTATGTTAGTGATTATCTTCAGCCATTATAGGACCCCTGTGTGGTGGATAAAGGTATTCTATTGTTCAGAACTTGAACAATGTTGTTTTGACATCAGGCTAATGTTTGAAAGTGACCAGATCTCTGTATCACAGAAACAACCTTCAACCCCTGCACACTGCCCGATGTGTCTTTAGCTCAAAAGCTAAAATAATTGCTAGATGCTTCACTCTGCTGCTGTGTGCTCTCCAGCTTTATCCCTGCAGGAGTCAGAGGTGAAATAATCAGCCTGTCCCACTTTTGCCATGACAACCAGGTGGGCTGCAAGGAGTCTGGCTCATCCTGCTGCTGCAGTGAGCCAAATATTTGATTGGCTCAAACTATGACATCACAGTGCAAACTAAAGCTAACTAAAAAAAACATCATGAGGCTGATTTGGCTTCTAATGGAGGTTGAATAAGAGATATACAAGGGGTAAATCCACTTATCAGTTCACCAGGAGTCTCAGTGTCCAGAGGACTGACATCATCGCTACCCTGTGACCTTTAAACCAAATGGAGCAAAACCATTGGATCATTGGAACCCAAGTCATCCAGTGCAGCTTCAGTTGAACCCATTGACCCTGATGAGCCTCTCCGTCATCAGAAGCTGCAGCTGAAACAGCTTCAACATGCGCAATCAGCTGTCAGTGCACCTGTAGGCGAGTGAGTTTTGTGTTTCATTTTAAAACACACACACACACCCCCACCACCACCCCCAGACCTAATAGAAAATGTAACCACAAGAAAAAAAAATACAAACAGCCAGTTATGGCACAAAAAAAGCAGAGCAGCAGACAAACACTGTTATCTAAGACACAGGAGGGAGCTGTTCTGTGGTAGTCAGAACCACCCTGCCTCACTTTTATCATCTTCTGATACTGTAGAGGCCACATTAGTCTTCCCATTCACGAACTTTATTCCTGCTCAACTGAAAAGGCTGTGAAATCTCAATTCCAGGGTGGGCAAAAATTATAGATTGGAGAAGCTGTTCACCACCAGAAGCATCACGTAACTGCTAAATGCTGCAGATCGCCAGGTTAGTAAATAAAGAGATATTAGAAAATGAATCCTTTTCACAAAATGAGTTAAAAGAAATTCCAAACTAAAGTTGGTAACATGCCACCTCTGTATTCTTGAAGAATTGAGCAAAATTTGCTTGGTTAGGGGTCGCACTTCAGAATTACAGGGGTCACACATATATAAACTTGCATACTCATATACGACCCAATGTAGCTGTTCTGCAACAAACAATAGGCTGTAGTTGGTGTTCAACGGTACATACTTTAGTTCTTCAAAAAATATTTGTGAATGTGTTGACACTTCAGGTGGAGCTGATGATCTTTTATGGATCCAGGGTTAGATCGATTTCTACAGATCAGTCATGTTTAGCTTTTGTGTTTTACCCATGTTACTCCACAATACACTGTATCCTGATACAAAAACACTGAAGTGTTTGTATTCAATTTTATTTTTGTAGTTTTGGTGAACTTACCCTTAAACACATCTTCTAACTAAAAAAAATATAATCACTTACATTTGGTCTCTGACATTTTGACACACCACCACCAACAGAGGACGTACACAAGAGGGAGGTAAATAATGCCTTTCATTTCAGGTTCACCAACCTTTTTTCTCCAATCAGCATTTCCTCACTTTGTCTCATCATCTAAAAGGTATGAGCTACAAAGCTGCCAGGCTCTTAATCAGAATTAATATGCCTGAAAAGTGTGATGCTAATGTAAAGCACGGGATCGTGGGTAAAACCAAACCCCCTACACCTAGTTCAGACGGTCAGACCATTTGGAGATGGCGTAAAGCAGTTTTGTTCACCTAAACCTTTCGTCCTGCTAGCCATGGTGATACAATAGTGCCAAACCTACCAAAGGTCCTGCATACATTCAGGAAACAACGACACAACTTACCTCAAAACCAACCACCCGCTTCTTTCACTAAAACCTCCACTCCGCTTTCTTTTTGACACCTCACTGTCAGCAGTCCTACCACAGCGAACAATTAGGGATCTGAGATTGTTGCTAGGCAACCACATCACTTATCAGGAAGTTAATCCAAACCTGCCACCACCAAAGGAAAGAGCAAAGCTTTCGTTAAATTCTCAAATAAATATAAATCATAACAGAACACAGCTGTTGGAATTCACCTCCTGCCAGGAGTAAGAAGTCAGCTGCCGTGGCGGCAGGGCAGCTCTGGAATCAGTAACAAACATCTGAATGTCTCTGAAGAGTCTGATTTAGTGACAACATCCTGCAAACTTTATCGTTGCTGAGCAGCATGAAGTGATTCTAGACTTCTAGCCTCCACATGGCATCAGTTGGTGCTGAACTTCAGCAGTCCCAGTGTTCTGGGTTCAACTGACTGGTCACACAGGATGGAAGAGTAGCGTGCATTCATCTCGCTCTGAAGCCGTGAAGATTCCTAGCAGTGATGGCAAAGTGCTTTTTGGCAATATTCCACCACTTCTCAGGTAGTACGAGACTATTTTCTGGTCCAGACGCAGCTGGCAGGGGATACTCTCAAACGGTTTTGGGTCCAGATCCAAAATGGAAGTCAAGTAGGAGAAAGTAGTAGGTTTTGAGGAGTGGATGTCCCGGAGCCTCCTCTGACTGGAAAGACTGAAAGAGAGAGGAGAGGGATTTACAGAGACCTCACAACTGTTCACAACCTGTTTTAGTTTACTGCAAGCTGAATCTTATCACCATCACTAAATTCAAAAACCAGACTTACTCTTCATCATCATCCTCTTCATCACTGATAGGCACCAGGGCAACCATAATGGAGCAATCCTTGGCTGTCATTGCGACACGGTACTGATGGAGCTGAATTGAAAACACAGTTATAGGCCAGCTATTATCAGAGTTCAAGGTTAATTCGAGGAACTACCCCCTGCTGTTATTCTGGACCAAAAAGTTAGGTCCAATTTTCAAAAAGAAAAGGTTCTGTGTTGCTGGCAAGATTTTACACCAGCCTGACCTTGTCAACTGCGTACTCCACAGATCCATCATCCTCCATTGGGCATTTCTGTAGCCTCTCCAAGAAGGCTTCGTTGTATGGACCTTCTATCTGAAGACGAGTTCTGATGCAGAGAAAGGGGTCAATGTTAAAGAACGGAGTCATTTCAGGAATGTTGACAAAAATGAGGTGTTGTACCTCTCCTTTGGGAAGTCCTGTAGATGCTGCTCCATTCGGCGGTACAGAGGATAAACTCCTTCTATGTCCAAGTTGTCCAACATTTGAGTCTGAAGAATCCTGTACAAAACACTGTCGCTGGGTAAACCCTGAGAGCCTGTGTACAGATGAGTGAGGAGTTCATCTTTGTTCTCACATCAGCTTCTCATTCTATAGTGGGTAAAATCTGAAATATTCTAAGAATAAAAGAACTGTCATTTAGAACAACGTTGATATCAGCATCCATCTATTTTGCTGACTTGAGAAATGATGGCATTAAAATTCTCTATGTAAAAGATGTGATCCCAGACAGTTCACAGGTGAACACAACATTGTTTAGACATTGATATTTCATTGATTCTTACTTCTGACATCAATATCTGAACATCAATCACAAACCGTTTGATTTATAAACCGACAGGCACGGTCTCTGATATTATTTAAGGTGTAAATAATTCATCAAAATCCACTGTTCAAATGCTTCCAAACATCCAAATAATGTCTAGACAATTTAACATATTTTGTATGTCAATGTTTAGTGAATCTCCATTTCTGACTAGAAAGTAGCATCTGACATTCTTCAAATGCTAACATCAGTGCAGCTTGTTTTTGCAGATCCTGTACTGTATGTTGTGTTAAAATGCAGTTCAAAAGTCTGTCCAGTTTCATTAGTCTCTACCATCATAAAAAGGATTTAAGCTCCATATTTCATACGTAAGCATCAGAGTAAAGATGCTGTTGATGTGAATGAATGAATGAATGAATGATGAATGAGCTGAATATGAGAAGCCCAAAATACATGACTGGCAGAAATGCAGGTGGGTGCTAACCATGTCGAGTCCTCTCCTTGTTGAACAGGCTCGACTCACAGAAGGTCCGCCCCTCTCCTCTTCTGTCAGTCACTCCGCTTCCTCCCCCTCCTCCCCCTCCTCCATTCAGCAGAGCGTTCACCAGGACCTGTAGAAACCAGTTACTGTTAGACATTCCTGTGGCAGAATCAGCTTATGAAAACGTTGTTGTTCCATTTTGAAATCATGAAAAATGTTGATTGTTTCAGGTCCACATTAAATTTTGTGCCAAAATCCCAAGACTTTTCCCCCAGGGTGGTGCCGGGGAGAGAACAGGAGGGTTAGATGGATCCAAACCAGCCAACTCCATAGACCGTTTCTCAGACAGGTTGGCAGGGCTCTCGCCCTTTTTGTAGAGATAGCTCTCAAGGACAATTTCGGCAACAATAAACTCGTTAGTGTGACGGATGGGGACAGAGTGCAAAGACTAATATGTTCCTGCCTGGAAGAGCAGAAAGTCTTTCTGAATAACGGCTGCATTAATTGCATACATTTAAATTTTTTAAAGCGCCAATGGGTTATCGTGTTTAACATCTGTATCAAAGAAAATATTAAATTAAGCTGCATGTTCATGCTTGAATAGTCATGCATTTGCAAAATGTACCTCCCCAATACTAAGTAATAATCAGTGCTCTGCTCCATGTGTCCTGCGCAAAACAAAAAGGAACATTTCTATTGTTTATAGTTAGATTTAGTTTTGGTTTTTTCACATTTACATAGTTGAAGCCGATTTATAAGGCATTTATAAGACTTGACAGATTGATGAAAGACATGTGTGTACTAATCATGGAGTTCTTTTAAGTTAAGTAAATCCAGTTGCCTTTTTTCAAATTATGTGGTTATCCAGGACCTGCAGAAACTAATTACATGGACATTTTGTGTTTTTATTTTCTGCTGAGACATTAAGGGCTAACAATTTTACAGGACATGTAAGAATCCCGAATCATGACGTGCTGCCATGAAATTAACTTCAGTTACGCAAAAAAAAAAACAACAACCTGTGGATTTACCTGGATGAATTCGTTCAGAATGGCTTTGCAGGTCATGTGACTATTGATTCTATTGTTTCCGCACATGAAATAGGGTCTGAGATGGTGCAGCAATGGGTTGAGGTCCATGGAGTCATCGCTGCTCTCCTTACTGCTGTATATACACTGACCTCCCTAAAAAAACGAGAACACATATACAATTATGCAAGATGATGTAATTACCCCCATATTAAATTTCAAGAGTTTATTTAATTGTAGAGGTCAACGTATCTCAAAAATGTCTAGTGGACTTGTACTTAAATGTGTGTCCAAATAAAGACTTGAGGGTGAGAGTATTCAGGATTTTATATGTAGTTGGAGGTTAGATGCTTGTTTCCAAGTTTTATCAGACAGCTGTGGGCCTACCTTGAAGATTTTGAAGTTATTCTGAGGTTCCTCGATCAATTGTCTGATGGCAAAGTGCATCCTCTGTCTATTACTGAAAAAAGCAAAGAACACCGTGTTCAGTTGTAGAGCAGGTACAATTTGATGTAGAAGCAGTTTCAGCAGCCCTGAGCAATGTGTTGCAGCCACTGCAGTGTTTCTGTCCCGAGACATGGAAACGTGTGCAAGTAGTAGTAGTTCCCCCCTTTTATGAGGAAATTTAGAAATGACAATTTGACTCAATGGAATATGTATTTTTGAAAATTGTTTGAATACTTTGAGTATAATGACCTTTCTTCAAAAATGGACTTTGGTAAAAAAAAAAAAAAAGACTTGTATACTTTGTTCGCTCGAAGGAGCTTTGACTTCAATTTTTTTGATTATGATTTAATCTGCATAATACCTCCTGTACCAGTTAGACACAAAGAGGTTTCCATTTATATCCACAGAATGTTTATCCAAGGCTAATCCAGTTTAAGCTGGTCAACTTGGAAAAATGAATACAGGGATGAGTACCACAACTGAAGTGGAAAAATAAAATCATTGATGAAGAAAGTATTCATTCCAAACATTTCATTACAAAGCAATGACAAAGTGATGACTACGTTTGTCCACTGTGTTCTCGTCCAGCGTTCTTGTTCTCTAAGATGCTCAAACTGTAAGCTGTTGTTGCTTTCAAGTTCAGTTCAAGAAGGAAAAAAGGGTGAGGGGCCATTACCTGCAACTGTTTGGTCTGTCTAATGCTTGTCATGAATATTCAATGATTTTAAAGAGAGGTGGTCAGGTACCAGCTACGAGATCCAACCGAGGCTTTTTTTGAACCAATTTTTTTTTCTTAATTTTTCGTACATCTTTGCCTGCTAAGAAAGTAGTTTCACTTCACTGTTCAGCAAATCTGAACATATTCTATCAAAAAACTATCAAATATGATTGTGAAAGGAACTTATTTGACTTATTTTAGTGCCCTGAGAAAACGAATACTATCAGATATTTCGATTATAACTACAAGTAATAATGTTAAATAACACATTAACAATGGAATGGATTACAATAGCTATCATTGTTTGGGAAATCTGACATTTCCTTTGTCATTATACTCTTAACCTTCAGTAAATGAACTGATGTGTCCTGTCATCTCACCCTGAGAAAAGGTCGAGAGGACAGTAAAGACTGCGTCGCTTCCACTTCCCATTGGCTACCTGTAATAAGAACAAGGTCATGAACAGAACTTAATCGATCATCTACAGAGCTACACACTGTTCTGGAGCACTGCAGACTTGTGCAATTGCACAAGTTATGTTTATGATGGGTACCTTGTAGTGTTGGTGCATGCAGAAGCGGCACACTTTGGTCTTGATATCTCTGCTGACATGCTTGGCTGATGGCAGGAAGCCACATTTAGGCTAAAATACAAACACAAAGTAGCAGCTGAGCTTCCCAGAGAAACATACTGTCAAGCATGATTCCGTTTGTGTGTAACTGAAGAGAATATCCACTGAGTGATCACATGACTCGACAGCCTCACATAACAATTGTCGCAGATTTAAATAAACTAAAAATTACATTCAATTTGTTTGACATAATTTGTAAATTATCAGCTAGATAGCTGATGACTGTCAATTTAAAATAAGTGTCTAAACTGAGCACATGGTGCAAGCAGCTGCCTTCATGAAGTGTGTGTGTCCACTTTAGACTTCTTGTGATATAAACAGCTGGATAGACTTAAATTACTGCTGAGTTTGTGTTTCAGCGGAGACTTATGGTTTAAACTCCAATCAAAACATTTTTGGTGAAATGTTTTGAAGAGAACATTTGGCCAGTGGACGCTGAGATCCATTCAAAAGGTTATTTTCAGGTTTAAGACTTGATTTTAAGAGGACTCAGCTCTGCTGCAGTTTAATATCAGGCATTCAGTGGATTAGTTGAATCAACAGGTCCCCTAAAAATGTCCTTGTCTACACAACCCAATGCTTCCAGGAGGTCAGGTGAAATCACCATCCACAAATCCCTCAAGGTTCATAGAAGAGCAAGTACTGCAGCTTCTGCCCAAATAAACTAAAGAGACTGGCAACATGTCAAGACAAATTTGAAGGACCTGTTTCGAGGTGCTATCCTGGACTCAACTAAAATTTGTAATTAAGAAGAGGATTATTCTCCATATGAGAATAGAAAGTGGCCCGACATACTTCTATATAGTACAACCGCTGCAAAAGGAGTCTTGCAACAATCTAACATGAAGTTGAAATGAGGATGGATTTTCACAGACTAATGTGCCAGACTTGATTTGGAGGCATTTTATGGTTTGTTGGAATTGTTTTTTCATTGTTATGTTTGAAAATTAGTCACACTCTCCAGTTGAAGAGAAGCTGCTGTGAAACTTCAGAATTGTGAACTAAAACACTTTTCTAGACCTCTCTGCAAGGGAGCGGGCACATAACTGAATTTTCATACTTGTGTGAACTATTCCTTTAATCTAATGCTAATGTCCATTTCAAAGGTCTGGTCCATGCAGCTGGAGTTCTTCCCAACTCCCAAGTTGATTTCTAGTGAAAAAGAGCGTAGGTGCTAGCAGCTGATACTGCCTCCATATTATCTTGAACAAAAACATGAAACAGTACCTCTTACTTCAGACATGAATGAGAGCTACCCCTTGTTTGGACTCCGGGGGAATAACTTGCTTTGCATTTCATCCCTCATTTGGTGTCAATCAGCAGCTGTTTGTTCTTAAAAATGTTGAATCTCTCCTTTTATTTTCAAATTTGTCTGATGTCTTTCACAATATTTTGAAAATCTTGGAACATGAGACCAATGAGTTATATTTTTGCACCTTAATTTCCACACAGAGTGTAGGCGTGAGTGTTGGCTGGTGGAGAACTGGAGACGTCAGATTGGGCAGACAGAGAGCACAACCGCTGTAGATGTCCATCACTTTATCACAGCGCCAATCTGCCAAGAGTGCGCGCGCGCACACACACACGCACACACACGCACGCACACGCACACACACACACACACACACACACACACACACACACACACACACACACACACACACACACACACCATTAATCCCTTGGTTGTTTCACATATTTTCTGACTACTCCTCCAGAGTTCTGCCCATGTTTCGTTCTCACCAGGTCTGTGATGCTGTACTTTGATTGACAGCTGTCGCACAAACTCCAATGGCAGTTTGACCACTTCCTGCAGAGAGAATGTGATCTAGCATTAGTCAAATCTGCAACCAGAACATTATCAGGCCTGTTAGTGTTATATCATTTGAACACAACAACCATCTTATTACAGCAATGAGCATCTGTTTCTTCAGCTTC
>CAAKHD010004559.1:0-28832 GCA_901007705.1 Fistularia tabacaria
GAAGTACAGAGAAGGTCAGAGGGAGCAACATTGTGCTTTTGTAGACCTAGAAAAAGCATACGACAGGGTGCCGAGAGAAGTATTCTGGTTTTGTATGAGGAAGTCTGGAGTAACAGAGAAGTATGTTAGACTGGTGCAGGACATGCTGGTTGTGAGACAGTGATGAAGTGATGAAGTGTGCTGTAGGTGAAAGATAGAAGTTCAAGATGGGGGTGGGACTTCATCAGGGATCAGCTCTGAGCTCCTTCCTGTTTGCAGTGGTGATGGACAGGCTGACAGATGAGGTTAGACAGGGATCTCCATGGACCATGATGTTTGCGGATGACATTGTGATCTGTAGTGAGAGCAGGGAACAGGTTGAGGAAAATCTTGAGAGGTGGAGGTATGCTCTAGAAAGGAGAGGAATGAAGGTTAGTCTCAGCAAGACAGAATATATATGTGTGAATGAGAGGAACCCGGGTGGAACGGTGAGGCTGCAGGGACTGGGGATCAAGAAGTTGGAGGATTTCAGGTACTTGGGGTCAACAGTCCAGAGCAACGAAGAGTGTGGAAAAGAGGTTAAGAAACGGGTTCAAGCAGGTTGGAATGGGTGGAGAAAAGTTTCAGGGGTTCTTTGTGATAGAAGAATTTCATCTAAATTGAAAGGAAAGGTTTACAAATCAGTGGTGAGACCAGCCATGCTGTATGGTTTGGAGACAGTGGCAATGAACAAAAGACAGGAGGCAGAGCTGGAGGTAGCAGAAATGAAGATGTTGAGGTTCTCTTTAGGAGTGAGTCCATCAGGGGGACAGCTCATGTTAGATGTTTTGGAGAGAAGGTCAGAGAAGACAGACTGAGATGGTTCGGCCAGGTACAGAGGAGGGATAGGGACTATATTGGTGGACGGATGCTGGAATTGGAGATGCCTGGCAGGAGGTCTAGAGGAAGGCCGAAGAGAAAATTTATGGCCGTAGTGAGAGAAGATATGAAGGTAGTTGGTGTGAGAGAGGAGGATACAGAGAATAGGGTTAGATGGAGGAGGTTGATTCACTGTGGCGACCCCTGAACAGGGAAAAGCCGAAAAGAAAAGCCGAAGAAGAAGAATGGGTTTCACTAGCTTCTTGGAATATTTGTGTTTTTGCTTCAAAACGTATTGTCCAGACAGACGAAAGGTTCTAAACAACAAATCATCTGACAGTAGTGATCAAGAGCGGTGCCTTTGCAGAAGTCTCACAGAAGGAAACAACTCTTGGAACCTATCTTTGTTCATCTATCTTACTCTCAAGGTATGAGAGGGACTCATCAGTATGCACTCAGCCACTTTTAATCCATCAACACAATACATGCCGGCTCATTTGTGGAACACAAGATCTGATTAAGAATTAAGAAGAATTTTCCTTTGCACTCCAATGGATTGATGACTGGAGTCACTCCTAGGAACAGTATGAGGTAAAATAGTCGTTTTAGACAATTTCAATCGAAGCACTACAGCTTTGTTTAACTAATCTAATGTGAAAAACTTGAATAAAAAAATATTTCAGCATTATGCCAATTCAAATGGCAAAATTCATTCATTCGTTGCGGTGCTTGGCGAGGAAATGATGGCGAAGCCGTGGATGAGTTTAAACTTCATTCAGCAAGCACCAACAAACAACAATTAACAGTGAACTTCGGGATCGATATCCCCGGCTTAACCACGCCCCTGAGCCCCTAGTCCCGTGATGTCTACGCCCCTTAGTGTCCACCAAACAGCCCCCCCGCCCCGTAAGCCAAGGGGAACGACAGGATCCATAGACTAATGGGGTGTTGGAGCAGACCTCTCGGACAAAAATTCCCCTTGGAACCCGTAGAGGCTGACCAAGCACCAGCTCAGCAGGCGAGGCATTGAGGTCGTCCTTGGGGCTGAACGCTGCCCGAGTATAACTCACGGCAAATGGTCCACCCAGTTGCCGCCTGAGAGAGCAGCCCGCAACGCTGCCTTGAGGGACTGGTTTGAACCGCTCACACAAGCCATTAGCCTGAGGATGGTACGCCCTCGTACGGTGCACCACCGCCCCCGAAGATCCTGCCTCTGCCGACCAGAGCGCCAACACAAGCTGTGGACCCCTGTCCAAAGTGATGTCGGACGGGGTGCCAAAACGAGCAACCCAGGAAGAAAGAAAAGCCCGGGACACGTCTGTGGTTGTCGTGGAGGACAGTGGGACCACTTCCGTCCATCTGGTGGTTCGATCAACCATGGTGAGTAGGTGCGTAAAGCCCTGTGAAGGAGGTAGAGGGCCCACCAGGTCAACATGAACGTGGTCAAAGCACCTGGCTGGAATCAAAAACAGCTCGAGGGCTGCCCCTATCGTGCTGGTGAATCTTGTAGTGTTGGCATGCCACACATGTGGCCGCCCACTCCTTGAGGGAGTGCACCAAGTCGAAAACCCAACAACACCAAGCTACCAGAACCACTGGGGGGCGATAGAGAAGTCACAGAGGAGGGTCCTGCACAGTCATATCCTCCAGCTTTCGGCATCGACTTCAGATCGAGGACATCTGTGTTGCTGGCCTAGTCGATGGCCGTCGCCGAGAAATCAATCCCGACGTGCACAGGGCACTGAAGAACCCGCGACAGGCTATCCGCAGCCGGGTTGGACTTCCCAGCTTCATGCCTAATGTCTGTTGTAAATTCTGAAATGGCCGAAAAGTGTCGCTGCTGGCGAGCGGACCATTGCTCAGCCACTTTAGACATGACAAAAGTCAATGGCTTGTGATCCATGAATGCGATGAAGGAGCGGCTGTCCAGAAGAAAATGAAAATGCCACGTCGGCAGATGCAGGGCCACCAACTTCCTGTCGAAAACTTTACATGTGCACTCATAATCCCGCAGTTTGCTCAAGAATATAAGTGGCTGCCACGCATTCACCACCCGCTATTCAAGCCCCAATGGCAATATCAGATGCATCGGTCGTCAATGCTATGGGAGCTGTGGGTTTGGGATGGGCGAGAAGGGCCGCATCAGCCAGGGCGGGCTTAGCCCCCGTTGAAAGCTCGAACCTATTCCAGCGACCAGTCAGCCGGGTCCTTCTGGAACGTAAAGCCCCGTAAAGCGGCTGAAGGAGTTGGGCAGCATGAGGGAGGAACCGGCTGTAAAAATTGATCATGCCCAAGAATTCCTGCAACGTCTTGACAGATTCTGGGCGAGGAAAATGAGCCACCACTTGGACCTTTGAAGGCTATGGAACCGCGCCTTGCAGCGAGATGCAGTGCCCCAAGAACTCACTCACCGGCTGTCCAAACTGGGACTTAGCCAGGTTGAATATGAGGCCATGTTCATCTAGATGACAGAAAACCTGTGTCAGGTGCTCCAGGTGCACAGTAGCCGAGGGGCCGTCAAGATAGACAAATACAATTGCAAGGTCGCGTAAGCACTAAGTTCATGAGCCTCTGGAAGATCTGAGCGGCTCCTTTCAAATCAAAAGGTATGTGTAGAAAACTCAAAAAGCCCAAATGGGGTGATCACCGCAGACTTGAGCGCGTCTTCTGCATGCAGGGACACCCGGTGATAACCGTGCACCAGGTCCACCTTGGAAAAGATGGTGGCGCCCTACTAGCGCACTGAGAAATCCTGGATGTGGGGAATGGGGTAGCGGTCGTTCGCGGTTACATTATTCAACCTGTGAAAGTCGCCGCAAGGATGCTGGCTTCCTCCGCCAGACCCTGACAGTCACCGGTGGCCAGACAGCGGGAGTTAGCCAAGGCCATGTGCACCGGAGGCGGGAGCTGGCGCAGGAAGATGTGCGGAAAAAGGAAACCACCTTCGTCTGATCCACACAGTAACAACATGTTGTCCATATGTTCGTCGGCCGACCATTCGTCCAAACCGGACAGCGACAGGAGTCTGCCCGCCCACTCTGTGGCAGACAGACTGTACCTCCAGAGCAGAAGTCTCTTGAGAGCGGCGTATCTTCTGTAATGCAGGGGATCACGCAACAGCTCCATGGCTCACCTTGTGGTCTGCTGGTCCAGTGCTGCAACGACCAAAAAGGACAATATATCTTGAAAAAGGGACAAATGCCGAAATTAAATTATTAATCCGCTGAGTCTGAATTTCAAGAAATAGCTGTACCTGACACATGGACAAGATATTTCAACTTGAGTAAGGCTGCTTCTAAGTCTTAGCCAGGTGACTTGACCATCATTCTCCACACACTCACTGTCTCGGGCATCGGTGGGTGAAAGTTCAAAAGACAAAGGTGCATTTTTGAGTTGAGCGGCAAGGAGCCTGAAGAATACAGGGTTTTCCCAACACTGCTCAAATGGCAATTGATTGCTTTGCTCAATAGATTCGAAAGTAATCACTGTGGAAGATACTTGTTTTTAGACCCACACATCATCCATTTGTTCTCTCAGATGTGGATAGGTTTTATTGGAAACCTAGAGTCTCAATTTATGTAATTAAAGAAAATTAATTGAAACTTTCTATACTACCATCTCTCTCTATCATCGTGTGAATTCCAAAGGGGCTAAGCATCCAAGCTTGAATGGCGAAGGACATCATTTGTGATGTGTTTAGTTGCCATTGCCCGGATGTGTGTGTGTGACCAAATGAGTGGTCACCGCCTCTCGAGGTTATGTGCCGCTTCTCACCTAATGACAACTGTGGCTCCAGCATCCCCGCAACCCTGAGCGCAGGACATATGACATAAAAATCACTTTGAATCGCATAGATCAAACCAAAATGATTACATACAAATCCAAATGCAAGTTGTGTGATTTAGTTTGCAATTGTTCAATTCCCGTTAACATTGAAAATGTTAGAGAAATGCTTACCTCTTAAAAATAGCAGCCCGGGAGTAACACCTTGAATGTGGTATGGACTTTTAACGAAAAATAATCTGAGTTTTGAGTTTAAACATGTGACACATTCAGGGGCGTGGTATCTGGAGAAAGTGTAGCTATTGTATTTCATATTGACATGACATTCTCCGAAAGAGTTAACATCCTCAAAAATATGTAAAAATTCAAATGACCAAATAATTTGTACTCTTTAAACAAAAAATATTATGAATACTGTAAAACCTACATTCATGAAAAGTCAATAACCCCCGTGAGGCCTTTTTTCAGTGTACTTCCTTTCCTTTGAAGACATTTCAATTTTCATCTGAGAGGTTTTTCTCTGTGATGAAGCCTGAGTCTAGTTTCTAAGTCTAACGAAGTCTAGTTTCCACCATAAGGTTTGACATCGACTTACTTTTGTCTTGGTACAAGTGTCAGGGTAAAGGATGGACAGGCACTAAATTACATATCAAGATCTTAGAAATGAGTTGAAATTGTTGCAAATTTCTCAAAAATAACTCGAGAAAACTGAGTAAATCCATTGGACCATTGAAGTGTTGATTCTGTCCTCCAATGTCCATGTTGGACAGAAAGTGGGGTCTCGTGGCTCGACGGTGGATAACAAAAACAACACGCTATTTTCACTTTCCGGACACGAGTCTGAGGAAAGTGAGTGTCAGGTAAAGAAGCTTCTGGTATCCCTGGGGCCTCGAAGGCTCAGCAAAGACTAAACAAGCGTCTCCACACGCCAATCTGATATGTCTGTCTGAGCAGAGACGCATGCTTATGTCCTGCAGCAGCAAGAAATATATAAGTAACGCATGGATGTGCAATATATATTAACTGCAAATAATTAAAAAACAATCTGGAAATACACAACTAAATTAAAAAAAAGTATATTAAAGGTAAGAGCATTAGAAATAATAGTAAGAAATGGCATGAAAAGTTAGAAAAATTAATTCAAAATTACATAGAAATTTACCAAAACAAATGAAAGAAATTATGTTAAAATTGTTTGTAGAAAAAAATCACATTAAAATTTGCAAGAAAAAAAAACTGAAAAGAATAGCTGAATAAAAAATATTTAATAATGAGAATTTCATAAAATGAGCATGAATTATAAAAAGAAAATCACAACAAATGACCTGAAAATGATATATTAATAACCTGAAGGAAAAACTCACAACAAATACTATTTAATAAGATATGAAAAGAATAACCACACCATTATCAAATACATATTTTTGTCTCACCCTCTCTTGATTATAAACTACTCTTGAGAAACTGAGTATTACATCCTGATGAAATCGGAAAATGATTAATTCTAAATCAGTTCTGCATACCTTGGTAAGTTGCGTTTTCATATTTAATTAAACAAACTTTAAAATTCCTCAGCATTCTCAGATGTAGAGGCTGAAGCTGCCGCCAGCATACTCATCTGTCCAAAAAGCTACATTGCTAAAAATATCACTGTGTCATTAACCTCGCCAACAGGCCTTCTACATGTCTCTATCTTTCAGAAGTGTTTGCAAACTGATGAGGAAACACCTGAACGATGTTGAGATATAACCCAAAAATAGGCAGATATTTACAGACAAAACTTTTGAGATATTACTTCCAGAATTTGTATGTTTAATTTGACAACACAGTGGGATACAACTGAAAAAATCATCAACCAACTTATTGATCAAATTATGACTGATAGTTATCAAGACGTTGCTTAAAAATCAGAACACTGAAAAGAAATGACCAAGAAATTAACCGAAAAAGTGGAGATATGTTTCTTAAATGTTATCCACTGAAAACATCATTATCCATATATACATATGTACATAACTGACCAATCAATGCAAAATAAAAATAGTTGAAAACAATTTAATCATTTAAGATTTTGTTAGGATTTATATGAACACAACACTGACTGAACTTGATAATGCTGAAATCCAAAAATAGAACATATACAGTATATCATATTTAATAATAATGTATACTTTACTAGTCTCTTGTGGGGAAATTCGGTCTCTGCATTTAACCCATCATTGATGAACCATGAGCAGTTGGCTGCCGTCTACCAGCGCCGGGGGATCAGTGTCTTGCTCAACAACACTTCGACACACTAGTAGGAGCGAGGAATCAAACCAGGAATGTTCGGTTCCCAGGATGATCCCTCTACCTCCTGCGCCACGCCGCCCCATATGTAAAGTGGTCAGTGCAAATAACAAATAATAGATTCTGAATAAACATGCATATGTGACAATGACCATGAGATATGCTCCAGCATCCCTTCGAAGTGCAGGAAATGCAGTAGATATTGGATGGATGTTATCATCCAGGTCTTCCCTCCATTGATGAGGTCGCTGGATTCCAGCTTTGAGGCTTTTAACATCAAAAAATCAGTGAAAAAAAACAACTTTAACATTTCCTGAATCATTTCCTGCAATGTATTAGGATATTTCTTTCGACAGAAAAAAAAATGTATGGAGGTCTCTGTATGTGGCCTTGTGATTGTCAGGTGACTGGTCCAGGTGAAACCTCATCATTACCCCGATCAGCACCCTTCCCAAACATCACCTCATCTCTGAGAGCGTCGTATATTGCTTTGAGAATGTATTAATGAATTAAATACAATTTAGAAATAAGAGATTTCGTGTGTGTGACAGAGTGGGAGATTTTTTGTATTATTCAAACTTTTTTCAATGATTTGTGGTCACAAAGTCTCAGCCAGCAATAAATAAACAAACAAAACACAAACAAACTCCAAGCTGCTGGTGACTCAGTCATTCCAGTAAAATGTGACTGCAGGCGTCGCTTGTGTTATTAAACAAATAATAAAAAAGAAATAGCTTTCTCTTTTTATAAGCTACAGATGTTTCCGGATGGAAAATACCCACAAAGACAGGGGCGTCAGAGGCGAACAAGTGGGCCGAGGACTCCCATGGAAACGTTTACAAGCCCCGTCCTGAAGAATGTAAACAGCGGCGAGCGCAGCCCTTATCTGACTGAGCGCAAACTTTAGACAATCCTGTTGCAGCTTGTCCATGGCTCTCTATTATAAAACAGAGCTGTGTTCTTGCTCTTTACTTTTGTCAGAGCTTTGACCTTTGACAGCCGCTGCCGAGAACCTGCCCTCTGCTCACACTCCTGCGGTGTCATGCTAACACTGTTCAGTGCAGATTTTTATGTGATTTTTTTTTGCCTGTTTTTTTGCTGAATTGTTGGTAACGAGGTTACAGATTTTAATGTAATTTCCTGCTTCTTTTTTTCTTGCTAATATTCGAGCAGACTTCTTGGGTAATTTTTTGCAAATAGGTGATTTTCTTGCAACAATTGTTTTTTTTTTTTTTCTAGAATGTAAGTAATGTCTGTCTGTCTGTAATTCTAAATACTATCATGACCCTGTAATCATTGTCTGGTGACCCTGGGATGCTCCCTACCCCACTCATTAGGAACCCCCCCCCCCCTCTCCTGAGGTGTGGAGAATGTTACTCACACACCCTCTGGATTCCCAGGAAGGATTTTAACCTGCAACTCTCCTTGAAGCACTGACAGTCCCAACAGTCACTGTTACTCATCACATCCAACGCCTGACTCGCAGCTAACTGGATGACGCTGTAAGTTTTAGACTCAACTGTCTGAGTTAGGTGTGTCTGAGCATAAGCCTCATCATTACTCCTCTAGCCCATGAGGAAGATTGAAAAAACAGCTTTTGTTCTGTGACGTTTTCAGGTGTTGGTTAAAAAAAAAAGCAAAGGGGCTCTGTGTGTTGCCTGGTGAAAAGCTCCGTGTCAATGAGGGACGGGAAATGAAACTCCCCCAAACAGCAACAGTGCCATTCGAGCATCGCCAGCACAAAATTTGCTGGATGCTTGAAATGTGTCCATTCACCTTCATCATCCCCCCTCCTGTCCTATTTGGAAGTGGGAGGTGGACCAAGGTGCTCCTTCGTCCGCATAGACCCACTCTGGCACCTCCTTGGTTTTTAATCCCACCAGGTGTTCTGGGTCAACCACCAGGCTTCCCCGACATCTCCATCAGGAGGTGTCGAGGAGGCTCCTTATCAGTCATCTGAGCCTTCTCAAGTGACCCCTTCCCCTGGATGTCCATGCACGTCCCCTCTCCAAGGTGAAGCCCCATCCCTCGTTGAGGGAGCTAATTTCAGTCCTTCCTTTCCAAATCTCCTTCTTTTGGTTCAGACTCAAAGCTCCTGAGTGGTCTACCCCTTCTCAGGGATAGAACCTCAGCCTCTGACTTGAAAATGTTGACCATCTCAGGCGCAAAACTGCCCGGTTACTAAAGCAGTGATCGTTCCATGGACCCACATCTGAATATAATGCCATGTCCTACTCCATCTTCTTTGACGTCAAGAAGCAAAACATCCAGTGACACCTGTAAACCCTCGAGGTATCATCTCATCACCATCGTACTTTGGTTTCTTTGAGCAGACATCACCATATTGCGGAGCCTATTGACCCGCAGCGGGGTCAGGAAAGTAGAAACTCCGACTGACCTCAGTGCCTCCTCTCCCTCCCAAGAGACCTAATATCTCACACCTATCCTGAGAAACAGTGTTTGATCCGCTGACAGGCCGGAGCTCACTCTCCGCCCAGCACATACCAGACTGCCAGCCGAGCATGCTCGCACTTATCTTTGCCGACCAGCATCAGGTCCCAGCCCCTTAACACTCCAACCACCCACACGCACACACACACTCACCTTCTTTTAGCCTGATTGCTTTTACCGGGATTTCAAATGTTGAAACTTGCAAAAGAAAACAAAAACTTAATTTTAAAATTAATTTAGAGTGAAATCAGAAGAGTTGAACCCAACATCATAATTGTAAGCTAAAATGAATCAGCCCTTATCCTGCTCGTGGGTGGTTGTTGGAACCAGTCCTAGCTGTCACTGGGGCAAGTGGTGAGGTTTAAGTCTAGGTAGGTCCACTGTCAATCACATGGAGACTGCACTTTATTTGTAACTGTTTGAAAAATGAAAATTCAGAAAGGAAACATTTTCAATTTTACACCATGCGCATAAACATATATTTTGTCCTTTATGTAAAAACATCCAGGGATGACATATTATCCAAAGTCCCAGCTGGGAACTTTGAGTCACAGTGTCCTTCTGAGTTCCTCTTTTCACTGCTTTTCCAATGTAGACGGGGAAGAAAAATGAAGAACAAACCACAGACGCAGCTTCTTTGAAAGCCATCAACCCACAGAAAAAAAGAAACCATCATTTCCCATCTCTCCGTGAGCCCATTGGCTTGAACCCAAATCTGCATCACCTCTTCGAAAAACATTGCTAATGTCATGGTCTTCATTGTCAGAATGATTTATCTGTCATGTTCTACTCCCTAGTCCCAGTGCTATTGTCTCTCTTCTCGTTCAACTCTTTTCCTTCTCTGTCCTCTATGTATTTCCTCCACCTGTACTGCCCCCTGTAAAAACTGCGAGGGAAGCCCAGTCTCCCCCCTGGATGGGCCCGGTGTCTAGCTCTTCATGACCTGACCTTCAGGACCGTTCATACCTGTTCCTCCAACCCCTGAACAAGGTATCCAAGCTGTGCATGCGAGTGTGTCAGGGAAAACCTGATGCAGTCTTTAACTATTTAATTACATACACACAGGCTCAAACACACAAGGACACACATACAGCCGCCAGTGAATGGTAGGTGAGCAGGTGCAGCCGCCGTAATCAGGAAGGTCTGATAACCTCGGAGCCATGTTTGTTTGAAATGTAAGCGTCTCTGTTGCCCAACACAGGGAGATGGACGCCCTCCCAGCCAGGGGGTTGGCTGCTGTCCATTTCTCAAAGTAGAACATTGTAAAAGGAAAAAAAAAAGACTAATTATGACAAAAGATCAATGAGCTGAATATAAGCCCATTCTTCCTCTGTGCTCAATATTGCTACATTTACTTTCTGGAATTCAAATGGAGATAATTGTATTATCTTTTTCTTAATTCAATAATGATTTTTTGCATATTTTTCATGACTGTTTACACATCTTTTTCAAACTTAAATGATTTGTCTTTCTGATGGCTTTGTCGTGACCAGCAGGTTATATCCACATGTACACAATTGTCTCTGTCTCTGGGGTGTCCTATTCATTTTCATGGCAATTTTTTCAACCAGCGTCAGGATCACGAATTTTTTGGGCAGGTTAATTTCTTTGTCAATATCAAGTCAAATTATTAGGTAAAGTCCAGGTTATAAATAAACTTTAAAAAATAGATGAAAAGTTTGTCAAGATACTGAAAATTCTATTCCAAGAATGACAAGATATTTGTTTATAATCAATGAGTAAGCCAGTTGTAATTGCTGAAAAAAAAACCCTAGTAGGTGGTTTTGGGGGGACTGGGGTTGTGTCTTGATTAAATTAAAATAAAGCTAATATTTTTCTTTTTTTTTTAATTTATACGGACAGGACATGTTTTAAAAAAGAAGAGAAATCAACACCCAAAGTCAGTAAAGGGACAGAAAACAAACCACAGCCACTTGAGCTGAAGCAGCAGCGTAAGGACAAGGGTCCATTCTAAGACTATGGTAGCTGCTGCTGCTGCTCCTCTGAGGCCCAGCAGATTTATCCTTGAAATTCAGAGAAGTCAGATGAAACACAGTCAAATATGGAACTGTTTTCATGATCCAATCAAACACAAAAGGGGGTGGGACCTTTGGTGATGGAACTTCTCTCTCCCAGATTATCACTGCTGTCACCTACTGATCTTTAGCCCTTCTAAACACCACTTTGAGGAGAACAGAATCAAAGTCAGGCCCTGTCATCTTACATGGCGGCATATGGAGCCCCTGTTCCCACACCTAGCTGCATGTAAACATCTTATTAGGCCGAGCGGGGGGCTGCTCCATAAAAGGAAGGAACAAAATGTCCCCCTCAGACACCGCCAATTGCCCCATCCCCAACCACCCCCTCCTGCCGCTGTAGGAGATGCTGCAGGTCCACTGAAGCTCCAGGTAATCGCTGCTTAATTAATACTTTCAGTGGCTCAGGGGGGCATTCTGTGAACTCTAGAGGGAAAATGCATTTTGGGGGGGAATGAGGCTCCTCGGGACAAACACACACCAGAGAAGGCCAATCAGATTTTACAGGATCACTGGAATGTTAAGATAGTGGTGGGAAAATGACTGAGAAGAACAGTTGATTATTCATTCAGACTTCTTTGAAATGCCACATAATCATCTGCTCCCAGACCTCAACAATGGTGTTTTTGATATGAGAGAAACCTCAGATGTACTACAGTAAGCATACTGCTAATTTTACAGTAATAATAATAATGCTGTGACCCGTATGGAAGCAAGACCACTGATGATGACCCTTTATGATGGTTCTTTATGGTATTTTATGGTCCGTTATCTTTAACGTCCATGGTCGTTTTTTCGGGTATTACCATGTCCCAAAAAAAAGGAAGTAAATATGATTTATCAGCACAAAACATATTGTAAACAGTAGACTATTGTAAATAGAAGAGTAAAACTTTTTTTTTTATTGAACGCAGTATTTGCTGCAGGTTGAAACTGCCACTCTGCCCCCTCTAGATGTTTAACTGTTGTGTAAGTTCAAAGGTCAGGTAGAGAGAGATACTTTGTTGACAAAGTCTCAGACTCCATGCAGGCTGAGCGGGACTGCCAGGAAAAAAATGTCACATTAGCATGATAGTATTGGGATAACATCTCAGTAAATTGTTAGCCTGGCCGAGCATCATTTCAGTACTATTTAATATCTCTTCAATTGTTACATATATTGTTGATATGTTTTCACTCATGCAATAGATCCAGTGGGGAGTTCCTTGGGTTTCTGTCCTAAGGCCACTCCTGCCCCAGTTGTTTATATTCAGCCAGGCTTAATGCTATGCATGTTCATCCTACTGCGTTTGTTGATGATGAACAACACATAAAATCATCAAAATTTCACCTATTTTAAACATTTTAAATCTGCATGCCTTATTTAATGGGTTGTGTTGCTTTGGTACCTCCACCAGCCGCTTGAATTCAGGTGACACCAGAGCCACTGTTTGAGGTGATTGGACGGGCAACTTTTTTACGAAATTTCCTGTTGTTTAAGGGGTGTGCTATTTGGAATACTATTTAACCCTCAGTGAGAGAGTGCTCAAGCCTGGCTTCAATTAAAAAACAGTTGAAACTGGGGCTGGGGGAAACTAAACCAGTGATCATCTATAATACGTATGAATAAATACACTCATCTTCCACCTTGTGTCCCCGTGGTGTTTTTCTTTTCTTATCAGCTGTTGTTGTACTTTTCTGTCTAAATGTATTGCTGTCTCCTCGTAACATCAACCTGCCGAGGGCCTGTGGATGCAAATTAGCTTGTGTCTACAACCTGGAATATTTACATGTGAATATTCATGAATATGTGCTGGCCCCCTCATCCCCCAAACCAACAGTCTCTCTGCATCATATTAATCAACTGTCTTCCTACAGTCATTGTTAAGCAGCTACGAAAAAACAAAATTTATCCAATTAAATCCCAAATCAATATCTTCTCTCTACAGCCTTATTTGCATTCAATCCCAGCTGACATTTGGAAGAGGGTTGGTGTTTAACCTTTCCTTTATAGCTAAGTCACAGCTTCCAACTCATTAAGAGAATGTTCAGTGTTTTTTCCAGGAGTTAATCTTTTCCTTCCCTGATGTACTTATTTGCATTCGTAAGTTGTTTTGGTTTTCATCTATTGTTCAATGGTCAACTGTAACCTTGCTCTGTTTCCTCTAGGCTGTCATGCTGCAGACAAACAGCACCAAGGTTCAGGTTTCACTCAGACGTTGGTCCTTCATTGTCAGCTGCCTTCCTCATTTCAAAATTTCATGTCTTATAATAATGAGGAACATCGGTAAGTGATTAGTTTTTTAATATAACGGATTTTCTTTTTAATAACCATCTTTATTTGCTGTGCTATGTTCACAGTTGGACAAAGCCAATGTTGGCACACACAGATTTCCCCCCAGAGTGTGGGGGGTGGTCATAAAGTCCCACCTAGTTTAATTGCACTTGAGCTTAACTGAAGTGTCTGAAGGGGCAACCAGAGGGAATTTGGTTACATTGTTCTCAGAAAAATCATTCCAAACATATAGTCATCTGAGCTTTAGCCAACAATAACTGGCCCAATTTAGGTACATCCAGGCCCACAAGAGCAGAGTGCTGCAGGAGACAAATATTCTAAAGCTTAGGTAGAGCATTTTTTTTCTCTGTGGTTTCTAAGCTCGCAGTTTAACAGACTAACACAGAGAAAAAGCAGCATAAAAAGTGTGAAAAATCTCTGGTGCGAAGTACTGATTAAGGTTGGTAAACCTGAGCCCTTTGCAGGTCTTAGATGCGGCGTCCTGTGATGTAGAACAGGAAGTGCCCGCTGTGCCAGAGTCAGTAAAGACTTCCGTTTTTGTAAGAATACCAAACAGTCCAAACAGTTTCCTTTCAGGATGTACATTTACCTGCATTTGGTAAAGGGAAGGAAAACAGAGAGGTATGATGAACATCCATTGCTCAGGAGACGCTCTGCACAAGAAGACCCACATAATAACAAGATGTGTTTTTTTGCATTCTATCGTTATGTTTTTGCTGATTGAAACTCAAGTTTGATTTAAAAAAAATATATATATATTTTTTGAACTCTTTACATATGGTGTCCGTACAGCTTCATCCTTCAATTTGATATTGGAAGGCACAATTTAATTAAGATTTCCTGCCCGTGAAAAAGCAAATTTTGGCAAATTTTTACTTCCTACATAGATTAGAACTCCTAAATTGAGAGGGTGGCCATCCATCAGAGAAGCATCAGTTTGTTGCTGTCCCTTGCTAGCAGGCTGAGCGAGCAGGAAATTGGACCCTTATATAGAGGCTTTTTTTGGGGGCGGACACTAAGGAAAGACATAAATTTCCCCCTTTCCACTTTAATACATAAATGCGGAGTTAATCTTTAAAGTCAACTTTCTTTTTTTACTTGATTTTTTTTCTTTCTTTTATCACAAAAGTGGGTGGATTTAAGAAAGTTGGTGCCCCTGCCGGTCATTGTTTTGTATTTAGCACGGGAAAAGAAAATCATATCTGAATTGTGATTCATTACGTCCCATGTCGGACCAGGCTGCATTCAAGTGACAGTAAAAAAGTGGGGGAAAAAAATACACATTGTCTCACTGACCCATGTTGTGTGTGTTGGCGTTTACTGCCCGACGCTAAACGATTGAGGTGTCCTTTCAAGGCGAAACGCACCATTGTTTTGCCTAACAATCCCCAATCTGACGCAGGAAGTGATACACAGGACACAAATACAATGAACAGTGTGGCTGCATAGGGGCGACAACGCAGTGGTGAGCAGTGGGAAAATGTTCCAGTGAACGCCGGAAGCGCACAAAGTCGCCCAGTCCACATGTGCAACCAGTTCGTGGAAGATGTATGAAAGAAAAATTCAGCCAGCACTGTAGGATGAGTTACAGTCGCATGAGGTTGGATACAGCCTCTTGGAATATCTTAAAGGTTTTTGAGGCCTCAGTCTGGAACCATCAAAAATCATTGAATTCACCTTTTTTTTTTTCTCACAAACTTTAACTTCATTTTGTTCGAGATTATCTTTCTTGTTATCCTCACACCATCTTTTAATCGTGTAAATTAAATGACAAACTCCCACAAATAAATACTAAGTACAGCATTCAGTAACGACTACTACTTCCGATTTTAAAAAGAAAATCGACGACCAAAAAAAAGCACTCTGCAATTTACGAAAACTGTAACAGTATTGGATCTGATTTTGCAATTTAATGTTTTTTTCTGGGATTGTCCCTCAACAATCTTGGAAATCTGGCGATTTTAGGTGCACATATCAATATCATCTTCCCACTCATTCATCTGTTCTATTCTGTTTTTTTAGCATTTTTGTAACCTACAATGGCCCAAGTACCGGCTCATAGCTAAAGGAAGAAGAAGAAGAAGAAGCGATGACGGTATTAAAAACTAGCAACAAAAATAGCCCTCTGGGAGGTTTCCAATTTTCAGGATCCTGAACCCTCCATCTCTCAAGCCCCCCCTCATCCCCCCAAGCTTCCTGCACACCTCTCACTTCTTTATATAGATTCTACCCATTATTTATAAATCTCTGCTTTCTAATTATAAAGCTGTGAGAGCGCCCAGTGATTCGCCGGGCCACAGGCTATTCATTTTGAATTTCCTCGTCTCTGCACCGCCTACATCCCAACCTGCCTGGGAACATCGGTTGTGATTTTAGGTTTGTTTTTGCACAACGCACCACACAATCTTTATTTTTTTCATATCCTGAATGAGGAAAAAGGAAAGATAGTTTGTATTTTACATCAGTGCAACCTACGTCACCGACTCTGTGGATACTCCACAATCCAGGCCATGGTTCTTGGATCCAGGAATTGTATTGTGGCAGCTGAAATTGGTTAACATCTGTTGGATTTGATGACGAGCTTCATGTTCACATTTAATGGCTAGCGCTCATATAGTCTTTGTGCTGCAGCCACTGATACAGTAGCCCTACAGCACATTTCACCTCATCATTCACAGGGGGGACACACAGAATCTTTTCTGTTGCCATCACTTTGCCCAAATAAGACCTGCTTGGTCTGCTGCCACCACAACACAGCCTGGTTTTTAAGGGGCCTGGGAATCATGATAACAGGTTTCTTGGTTGAGGTAACATTTGGAAAAGTAGAAAAGACGTGGGATTAAATTTTTTCAATTTAACTAGCTGAAAGCTAAACTTGATGTTACAAGTGGAAGTTTCTCATGTTCTTGTTCTATGGACCTACAGGTTGGAAATATTGTATATTATGTCTAGTTGTCTCCATGTTTTCCCTCTGCTTATCCAGGTTCTCTCCACGTCCTCCATCTTCCTCACGCAGTCTAATAACAGTAAGTAAGGTTAACGGAAGACTTGAGATTTTGAATGAGAATGACAGAGACAATTGTTGAATGTCTTGATACAGTATATGGTCCTGTGTTTGACAGTTGACCCTATGATTGACGGCGGACCCAAACCCAGCCTCTTGCCCTTATGTCAGCTTGGATTAGTTGCTGTTCAATGAAAGATCCTAAAGTTTTTAATCTCAATATTTATAGCCACACTGTAACACCGCAGGGCTTTTTGGAAACATATAAACAATTCATATAAATGGATTATGCAAGCATCAGCAGTTGGTTTTTAGCAGTCAAAAACAGTTAGATTTCCCTGTACATGTACTCAATGTGTCGTTCTCTCACCATGCCAAGCAAGTTGCCTCTGATGACATTGCCCTGATATACTAGTCCAACAACCCTTTAGGGCCCCGGATGCAGGAGGGTCCTGCCAGTGCATCGATTTCGGCAGTGGCCCGTTCTGGCGGCTTTGCCCTGCCATAACATCCCCACTACTGTGTAGGTCCTCAAGTGAGTCCTGCGGCAATGGAGTAGCAGGGTAGCAGGCAACAGGGGGGCCATCTCTGCTTCAGATGATCCCCACTGGGCAAAGTGTCACCCGTCTGATGTTAGAGTCCCTTTTACATTGTACAGCCTGATGACTCATGTTTACTGGGTACGGGTGGTCGGGGGTGGGGCAGGGCAGGGTGGTGGTCAGCAGCCAACATAGACAGGACTGACAGCACGGTTTTCCGCGAGAGACTGTCTGTATTTGTACTGTACTGTCTGTAGTTTTATACAATCTCTGTATCCCCTACAGCCTTAGTGAAACCCTCAAAACCTATCACCTCCTGTTTACCCTCAATCTTATCGGCACAGGCTAACAAGACTTTGTCATATATGTGATTCCCAACTTACCGGCACACTATCTGTGCTCATGTGTGATGATAATTCTGTTGCAAGGACCTATGATTACTGTGCACAATAGCCCCAGCTCCATTTATTAAGCAGTACTTCCAACTGAGCAGCTTTTCTGTTCTGACCATAGGGTAGTTTTCGCAAAAATCTCCAACCTGTGCAGGAATTCTTTCCAAGAGGTTGAACCACATACTGGTCAAACACAAGATGGGAACTGTTTTTCTCTGCTAGGGTCTGGGCATGTAAAACTTAGGGGATAGCATGAATGTAAGATTCCATGGTTAGCAGAGGAGAAGGGCTTGACAACAGTGACAGTGGGTGACCTGCTTCCATCGTGCAGCTCTAATTATTGTGGGAAAAGGGGGGATTATGCACACAGGGGTCAAAACGTCCACTCTGGCAAATAGCAACATTCCCCTCTGTGCAGCGGGGATTACTGGCGGGCATCAACAAATGGGTTAGTGCACGAGAATTGCAACTGATGAGACTACCACATCTCTGGCTCTCCCTACAGAGGATGGGTAACATTTTCTCTGCGTCTCAATTCTCTGACCTGCACTGTCCCCTTCTACTGCTGTTAGCATCATGAATGGATTGGGAAGACTCACTTTTCAAGGCTGAAGATGTCATCTTCTCTGGGGTTCATCCTAAATTCTGTTGGCATGGTGGCAAGGAAGCACACTGTAAGGAAGTAAGGAGGAACACACCCACAACACAACACTACACACCTCCTGCATCTGCCCTGGTTTAAACCAGGCTTACCCTTCTCCCGCAGCACCTTGTACCTAAATAAAATAAAAATGTCAAACCTCAAGATAAAGAAGTGGGTTACTTCTGCTGGAGGACCAAAATCAGAATCAGCTGTGAAGCCAAGTATGTTCACACATACAAGGAATTTGACACTTTTTTTTTGTTACACCTCGTGCAACATATATGAACAACAACTGAACAAATGAACGATAATGAATAAATTCAATTACATATATATACATATATATATATATATATATATATATATATACATTTATATACAGAGAGAGAGAGAGAGAGAGAGAGGTAGTGCCGCAATTTGATCAGGGAGGTTTATTCAGGCTTTCTTTGAGACTTTTAGCATCCATTCAAGCATCAATGGGCGACAGCACTGGGGACCTACCGGTGCTCCGTGACCACGATCCCTCTGTTCTCTGTTTACTGTCAACACAGATAGGAACCCCTTCCCAAACACCGATTTGGTTTATTTGCCCTTTTACCCCATGGCGGTTGACTCTTCCCGGCGTCAGATAAAAGGATCTCCTGCACTTTGCAGCCACTTTGTTAGAGGATTCCTGGTCTAATCGCAGTGAAACTCAAGACCCTCCGGGTGGTTGAGAATTTGGAAAGTGTTTGCTCTCAGAACGTTTGTTGTTCTGTATGAGAATCATCTTTGTTCCCTCTAGAGGCTAAGTTACTATTTATATATTCAGTTCCTGTCAGAAAAAAAAGACTTTATCACTCATAGCATTATGGATATTTTTTTGGAACAGTTTAACCCCAAAATTGGCCTTTGGGTTATCAAAGGCATCTGAAACCCCTAGAATTGAGCCACTTGTTTTGCAGAAGTATACATACACAAACTTGTGTTGAATGTTTCCATGTTTTTGTTATTCGCTCTCCAGCATAACAAAAAGTGGTATGACACACTGTTAACCAGAAATAGTTTTTGCAGAAACTGGGTCATGTTTATTAGAAAAAAGAGATAAATATTCTTCATGCTTTTTTCTAAGCACATAAAACATGGATTTAAAAAAAAAGGCAACATTCAATTTTCTCATTTCTGACATAAAATACAGTAAATAACATAGAGGGTGTCAGTGGCTCAATATTACTTAAAAAAATCCTTGCACATTTGAAACTATAAATCTAATAACTGGGATAATATATTGTTAAAAAAATTGATCGAAAATTGCGGCGAAAATTAATCGAACGATATCTGTTTGATCAGTGGAGGCTAAGGTAAAAAAATAGGGCATATGCTCTATATGTTTAGAATTTGTGGAGTTAATTTCCTCATGTCAACATGAAATTGTGAGTGTATTTGTACATTTATTCAGTTCCAACTGCTTAACTGCAACCAGTAGGCTGCAAGAAGGGGAAAAAAGGAAGGCGATCTGATAGGAATGCTGCTGGAATTCCCCGGAATCTCCCCTGACCACAAACCCCCCCACCACCACCTCGGTATCAACTGTTCCAGAATCCATAAGTGTTAACACGCTGCACAATGGACAAGAGGAGCTATTCTGCGACCATAATGCAAGGAAACGTTACCTCAGTGCGAAAAATGTCAGGCCCTCAGAGCCCCCCGCCCCCTCCATCCCACAAACAATCTTGAGGAAGCCCAGGCAGGTGCCCGCCTCCTATGAAAATATCCTCCGCCAGCTACAGTCGCCAGGGAGGGCGCTCGCCTGTCACTGTCATTGGTGGCAGGGCAAGGGGGCAATTTGGCCCTGACATGGGGTGGTTATGGTGAATGAATGTGTTTGTAGCCCCTGAGTGAAAAGACAAGGGGTTGTCCAAGGCATGGGGAGGGGGAAACATGCAGTGGTAAAGTCGTATTCAAAATCCAATATCTTTCACAGACAATTCAATGAATGTCAGATGACATAGTGGAAATAGATTTTATGTAAATTTTCTATCTAGTGTGTGTGTTTGTCATTGTGTGTAAACCGCCAGGTGATGCAACCAAAATATTTTTGTTGTAGTTTGTTGCTCTAACAATAATTCTAACTTCATCATTGGATGATCAACAGCTCTTCACATAATGTTGTGATTATGTTTTATGTATATTTCACTAGGATTATTTTGACTCTATTCTCTATTCCAATGTTTTTAATCTTCAAATTTCTCCTTAAAAATATAATGTGGTGCTCGATGAGGAATGATCGATGACGGAATCGAGGAGTCGTGGATGAGTTTGTCTTTATTCATGAGCACCAACATTACACCAATGCTACAGTGCGCTTCCGGGGTGCTTAGTTACACCCGGCTTGAGCCGCGCCCCCCCAGTTCTTGGTCGCATGGGATGAGAGGCCACGCCCCTCCGTGTCCACCACAAAAAACAGATACTTAATAATATTGAATATTAATATTAAATTAATAAGGTGAATTTAACGATGAAAGTTTGAACGATAAAAAGGATCTAGTGTTTGTTGTGCGATTCTCTGCAATTGTGGAAACCAGAAAATTAGCATTAAAGCACAGTTTGAGTTCCTTAATCTACACCCATTCTGCAAGAAATTTAAACCTTCCTAAAGAACGGGTGTAGGTTGAGGGAATGATTTCATAATGTTTTGTCTTATTGGAACGAGGTAGAGTCTGTGAATGTGTGTGTGTGTGTGTGTGTGTGTGTGTGTGTGTGTGTGTGTGTGTGTGTGTTTATCGCTGGCCTGGATCTCCAAAGGGCGCAGCAGCATTGTTAAGTCGCAGTTGTTTTGTATTGCATTGATTGACAGCTTAGCCAACGTCTGTCCACCCGCCCCTCTAAGGAAGGTGGCAGCGGGTGACGCTCGGGTGGGTTTCACACCAGGAAATGACGGGTTTTCTTACCATATCTTAATCTGGCGGAGCGTGATGCCAGGCACAACAATGCCGTGATGAAAATGGGAGTGGGCCACCCCCCCAGGGCGACTCGGTTCCAAACCAAAAGAGCAGTGCAGCTGGTGGGTCAGATAAGCACCTTGATGGGAGCAGTCAGTGATGAAGTCACCTTCCAGCCGAGGTCAAAAACTCATGTAGGGTGGGATGAAGAACCGGCAGAGATTGTCTGTGATATCTTTAATGATGAGGTGAAGAAGGTCAAAGTTGGGTTGAGGAGAAGAAGAAGAAGATGCTGTCTGTCTGAAGAACTCGAGAAAAGAGGAGCTCGAGAACCCCCTCTCCTTTTTTGGAGAGTTGCGAATCAAACATCCATCCATCCACTGTCTTTTCAATTCCTTGTCTATTGTTAATATCCTGTCCGTCAGAGCTGCACTTCACACACTAACCAGTAGGGTTTTTGCTGTGTTTGAGTTTGTCATTCAATCATTCATTACTAATGCCACTTGTCCTGTTCACGGGGTCATGGTGGGGTTTACCCTGTCCCAGCTGTCAATGGGGCAAGAGGCGGCGTTTAACCTGGACGTCTTGGCTGTGAATCACAAGGTCCACTGTAAATAAGAGATAGGGACATCCAACCATTCACTCTCATTCACACCGACAGGCAATTATGTGTATTCTATGGACCTACTGACTGTTTTTGGCCTGTGGGAGGAAGACAGAGAACCTGGTGACCACTAACAGAGAGACCCCATTGAGGAGAAAGTGGAGACTCCACACAGGAAGAACCTGGTTGACAGCCAGATTAGAATGACTGACAAATTTTTTTTTTTAATGTCATCTCAATTTAAGTACCATTAGTTTTGATTAAGGTTTTATTCATTACAGCTGTAAGTAAACTTCAGATGCATCATCATTTTTTCCAGAGCTAACGCAGCAATTTGCTTTAAATTTAATGCAGTTCATTAATCTGATCATTTCCTAAGGTCCAAGGTCAGAAGTGGGATTATTACTCCACCCCACCACAGTGTGTTAGCCAGTTCAATGCCGGTCCTAATTACAGAGACCTGGGGTGGACATGGAGGTGGTGTGTTGGAGGGGGCATGCGTGGACATGAGCAGCCCTCTCCTCACAACTAATGATTACTGTACATACTGGCATAGAGGGGGGGGGGGGCATCAGTCAGTCACGGAAGGCTGTTTTCACGGGGTGGGATCTATATTAGATGAAGGAACACAATGTTCAATCACAGGAAAGTGACTGTTTCACTGCCACTCCGTTTTTCTTCCTGCGACTTAAAAAAAACGACCGCCCATCTGGTGCCACAGCGACACTGCACCGACATCCCGCCATTATCTGCACATCTGTCACCCACTCCAACTTACATGGTTGGAAGTTTTTCACAAAAATGACAGTAACACCTTTTTCTATTCTTAGAAAGGGGACCTGTTATTAGGGAGTGATCAGAATGTTCAAAGTAGCACCATATTTTATGTTAAGTTAAAGATTTTTCGACAAATGTCCAGATTTGGAAAATGGACATATTTTATAAAAAGGCATAAAGGCCTGCCTAGTCTTCACAAAGATGTCAGTGGAAAAGCTGGCAAAATGCATTTTGCAATCGAGAAAAATTCTGTGATTGAATAAATGTTTGACACTTCAATAAATTTCTTTCTTTTTTTCTTCTAATTCTTTCTGTTGCAGGCTGAAAATCATGCTTAGAAATACTTCAAAAACAGAATTTTAAAATAAACATAGACCATTTATTCAATGATTCTGTTATTATGTGAAATTTCAGAAGAAAAAAAAAAGTTGATTATTTTGCGAAGCATGTCTGTTAAAAATCATTTATTTAGAAGAAGTAGCAACAGTTTTTTAAAGAAAATGGTGATCTTCCCCCACAAAGCAGCATATTTGAGGAATTTTCCCCAAATTCATGCAGGTAGTTCTTTTCATCAAGCCTCAGACTAGAATTCTGGAAAAATATATGAAAAAAAGAAAAGAAATTCTGGATCCAACACTGATCTTGAATTTCACCACAGATTTACAGCCCTGTACTTCAACAGAATTTGAAGCTGTTGCCTAGTGTGTGTGTGTTGCGTGCATACACGTGTCTGTGTAATGCAGCTTGAGAGACAAAAACAAACAAACCCACAGACCTGGTTGGAAACTGCACCTCCTTAATCACGTACAGCTGCCAGTCCAGTCCTGTCCCTCGCGGTGGGTTCGGTCCGACTCTCCTTCTCAGAGACCCTGAGACGGTCTCTGTTTTAAGCATCAAAACACTCGGAACGTGCACACTCTCTCCCCCTGCAGTCTGGGAAATTGGTAAAATATCCTTGAATCTGCACGGCTGCCTCATCGCGTGGCTTAGGATTGTAATTCCTGTTGGACTGGATCCTGTGAAACTTTGGTTCAAGCGTTAGATGGAGCCCAGGGTTCCATCTGATCCCCGTCAAAGAAAAGAAAGAAATAATCCTTCCCTTGATTGAATCCCTTTTCCCTTAAAAAAACAGAAATGGCAGTTTCACATTCAGTGAGGTTGATCAGATGGAAACAGACGCCTGGGTGATGTAGAAGTGAATACAGTTAAGAACTGAAAAACACAACATGGCAATAATATAATGATGTGATTAAACATCTTGCTCTAGCGTGAAAGTTAAAAATATTGAAAACCTTAAATGACTGTTAAATTCATTTTTTGTAAAATTAAGTAATTTTACTTAATTTTTGAAATATTTGGAGAATTTTCCTGTGCTATTTTGTTTGTATTCTTATGTGAAATATCGTCACTTTATTCACTTACAGCTAAATGGTAAATGTTCTCCCTCTATGTAACACTTTCATACCTTGCAGTTTCAAAGTGCTTTATACAGGATTACAACCACCCATTCTCAAATACACTCACGCGGCAATGCCGGCAGAGCTGACACTCAAGGCGCAACCAGGCTTTCAGGAGCAACTGAGAGGTCCGTGTTTTGCCCGAGACCACTTCAGGAAGCAGGCAGGACGAGCCAGGGATCAAACCGCCAACCTTCCAACTGGAGTGACGCCTGCCCTACCAGCTCAACAACAAGCCTCCACCTGTCAGTGGATAACTACCTTCCTAACAAACAGGATGCAGCAATTGAAGCTAGGGAAGTTCCCATCCAGCACCAGCGTTGGTGACCCCCAAGATGTGTGTGCTCTCCCCACTGCTCCTCACCCACTAGAGTCTACACCAATGACTGCATTTCAACAGACCCAGCTGTCAAACTCCTGAAGCTTGCAGACAACAACAGTCAATGGCCTCATCAGAGACGGTGACAAGTCTGCATATACACAGGAGGTTGAACAGCTGGTCCTCTGGTGCAGTCAGAAGAGTCTGGAGCTGAGCCCGCTCAAGACTGTGGAGACAACAGTGGACTTCAGGAAGAGCCCCCTCCACTGCCCCCATCAGCCTAATAAACAGGACTGTGGCTATTGAGGAAACCTGCAGCTTTCTCACATCCTTCACCTGAAGTTGTTATCCAACATAGATGCTGTGATCAAAAAGGCCCACCAAACAGGAACAGACAATAATGGGCAATCATATGAAAATCATAGTCAAACTGCTCTCTTCAGGACTTAGGGAACTGGACAGGAAAGGTAACTGCAGACACAACACACACCAGACACAACCTGTTCTCCCTTCTCCCTTTCGGAAGGAGGTACAGATCACTGTATGCGGCACTACTAGACACAGGAATTGCTTTTTCCCACAAGCCATCACTGTGCTAAGCACATAAACAATAAACCACCTTATATACTGTGTCATACACACTAATACTACTGATACCTGACCATCATTTCCTCTGCAAAGATTACATCTTAATCAAAATGCAATCATCTCATGTCACCACACATTGTGCATCCCGTTACACAGTATTCCTGTTGTAAATCATATACATACTGTATGACATGCTGTTTTACTTAGATTTTACTTAGCTCTTCACATTATCATACTGGTCACTTTAATCATATGAGATATTACATGCATTGCGCTTTGTAGTTTTTTGTACTTTGTATAACACCCTGTTGTCCATTTGTTGTTTACCTTCATATCAGTAATGTATGAATGACTTTATTTTTGGTTGCTTTAATACTTCACATCCTATTTACAATTCAATTTCAAATCATCACAACCAAAAAAGGGCTTGGCAGAAGCAAATTGCTTTTTTTTTAGCCACCCAGCAACTCACATCAAAGTCAGCATTTGTTCTAAACAGAATTCCTCAAATAACCTTATATATTTCCATCCACCCATTGTCTGCCATGTATCCTGCACTCAGGGTAGCGGGGGATGCTGGAGCCCAGCATTATATATTTGCATCTGTAAAATGATGTGCATTAATTATTTTCACATTTTATTTCGATTTTTTAAAGTTTGACTGTATTCATAAACAGAAATTGGTCTCTGAGATCATTCCACATTTTAACCCCTAAAACAGAACACTTCTTTGTTTAAGATTTGCTCTTACTTTGCTTGTGTCAAATCGAAGCAGTCCTCTTGAATTAAGTCCAATTCTTAAATTCAAGCAGGATTGAACGCCTGCTGGGAGGCTTACCTTCATTGCACGAAACAAAATATCCAACATTTTAAACTTCACAATGTCAAATTTTTTTAATTTGTTTGATTTTATAAAAAGCCGATTGGTGGAATCACGGAATCCGACTTTATTTGTTATTGTTATTGCTTTTTTTTGCAATTTAACTATTAGATCTAGATGTGTTTTACAAGCATTTCCCTAAAGTTCTGACCAGTAGGATAGATATGGTAACACAAGAGATGAATACAATATGTGAAGACATCTTGTATTCAGCACAGATTTAGTTTTATGGAGCATTCCAATGGTTTTTGAAAGCTTACTTTTAATATACTGTATTTGTGGTTTCCAGCTTATCTCATAATCTATTAAACGCCCAAGAACTTGGTCTAATAAACTCTTCCTATATCACTTTCATTCAAACACAATTTAATGTTACATTTTTTCTTATCGTATCCCAATATCATAGAATTTGTTTTCCTATCATTTAGTGATAATCTATTTAGATCAAACCATTTTTTGAATCCACTTAGCTCAATTTCTATATTTGATATAAGCTGATGGAGATTGTGTCCTGAGCAAAAAATGACCAATTTCAATATTCAGTCACAGTATTTTTCTCATATAGCTACAAAATATTCCCATGATTTTAAAACCTCATTTTAAGACTTTGGCACACATTGGACACAAACCTGACCAAGACACTGGAGAAGGCATTTCCTAGAAGCGTCGAGGTAAAACTTAACCTGTTTTGGGACATAATATAACAAACCTGCAAGGACAAGCTCGGTGAAGTTATCCCCAAACAGGGGACTTCCCCAAGAGAAAGGGGAAGGAGAGAAAAGAATATCACCCAGCTTGTGCAAAGATGCCGACAACTCTGCAAGAACTGGAGGAAGGCAACACAAATGGAGAGAGAAGGCCTGAAATTCCAGTGGGAGGAGGTCAGGCAAAGGCTAGCCAGGCGCATCAGCAAGCGCAGAAGCTAAAAGAGCAAACCAGCTTCTTCAAAGACCCTTACAAGCATAACAGGCAGCTGCTGGAGGAGAAGAACAGCGGGAAGCTGTAAACCACCAGAGAACAGACGGAACAGCATGCCAAAAGGCAATACAGTGACCCGTCAAGGGACATCCTCTTAAGAACATCAGGGTATGTACTGAATTTCCCCCATGGGGGATCAATAAAGTGTTATCTTATGTGTCTCAGCCCATGACACCAGCAGCTGAATTCAACACTATGCCTCCCAAGCTCAGCGAAGTCAGGCAAGTTGTTCAAAAGGCAAGGTCTGCGACCGCCCTTGGCCCCAATGGAGTCCCCTATAAGCTCTACAACAACTGCCCCAAGGTGCTAGCACTGCTATGGTACCTAATGAGAACAGCCTGGAAGAGATAACTTATTCCATCAGAATAGTAAAGAGCAGTTGCGGTCTTCATCCCCAAGGAGGCAACATCCAAGGACATAAGTCAATTCAGAAACATTGCGCTGCTAAATGTAGAAAGAAAGATCTTCTTCTCCGTATTGGAGATGACCACATATCTCCTAGAGAATGGCTACATATACACCAACTGCGAGAGAGCAGGAGTCCTGGGTTTCCCAGGGTGTGTAGAACATTCCACAATGACCTGGGTCCAGATCCAGAACGCCAAGCGAGAGAAGACTAACCTCCATGTCATCTGGTTGGACCTTGCCAATGCATATGGATCAGTCCCACACCTACTGTTCAGCTATGCTAATGAGTTCTTCTTCATGCCTACGGCTTACCTCAGCGACCTGCAGATGTGCTTTGCCCTCCATGACTTCACCACAGGGTGGCAGCAGCTACAGGTAGGCAACGCAATAGGGTGCACCATCTGTCCAATCCCTTTGAGGTACTCCTCATTGCAGCAAGACAAATGGTTGGAGGGATCAAGCTAACCATCCGGTCAGAGGCTTCCCCCATTGAGGAGCCTCATGGATGAGTCACAAGTCTCCTCTGGACAGCGCCGTGCACAGCTCGGATGCGAAGAAGAATGGATAAGCTGATGTCTTGGGCAAGAATGAAAATAAAGCCTGCTAAGTGACGAAGCCTGTCACTCAGAAGGGGGCTCGGAAATGACTGCACCACCTTTGTCGTCGGTGGAGAGAGCATCCCCCTCCTGGCGGAACAACCTATCAAAAGCCTGGGGAGGCAGTATACCGCAGAGCTGTCTGACAAACAGATGGGGAAAACTGTCATGAAACAGCTAACAGACGGCCTGGCAAGGATCGACAAAAGCTAACTCCCAGGTAAGTACTAGGTCTGGTGCTACCAGTTCACCCTCTACAGGAGAGTAATGTGGCTGCTGAAGATGAGTGAGATCATCTCATCCACTGCAAGAAAGATGGCCGGAAAAGCCAACGCATTCATCCGAAAGTGGTTGGGGCTGCCACGGTGCCTCTCTGGAACAGGCCTCTTTGGGAGGAACAGCCACTGCAATCCATTCGTAAGGGCTATATGCAAGAGAAGACCAGGCTGGTCCTCAAGCTTAGGGAGTCCACGGACAAGACAGTAAGGAGTGCAAACACCAGGGTTCCTACTGGCCGGAAGTGGAATGCCCAAACAGAAGTCGAACAGGCTGCAAGCAGGCTGCAACACCAAGAGATCATCGGCAGAGTCAAGGTAGGTAAAGCAGGAATAGGATGGGTGGAGACACCTCGCTTCTGGTCCAAAGCCAGCCGCAAAGAGGGGAAAGAAATGGTTGTGGCGGAGGTTGCGAGGAAGAGTGAGTCAAGATCAAGGCTGCGTCGCAGGGCCAGCAGGGAAGCTGGACAACTTGGAAGGGAGTTGCCACCCGGAACATCGGTTGGTCAGACTTGTGGAAGACGCCACAGGCAAGGATTAGCTTTCTCATTCGCGCTACACACAACACACTTTCTTACCCTTGACAAGATAACAAAAAGTCATCACCAGCAGAGAGCAGCATCAACTTCGTTTCAAAAGGTGGTGAACATAGACATGCTAGACAAAAAGAAGCAGCCTGACCCTTTTCCCCCACCAAGGAGAGGGAAATGAGAGTTGACCTGGACAGGTAACTTCAGTTCCCAACAGAGATCCCCACCACATCTAGATCGGAAGAGCGTC